>SDVV010023015.1:0-12836 GCA_016164225.1 Gammarus roeselii | reverse complement strand
CAACATGTTGACAGCGTGCACCAAGAGTACGAACCAAAGAAACATTCGTTTATCAAAGAAATGACCCAACATGTTGACAGCGTGCACCAAGAGTACGAACCAAAGAAACATTCGTCTATCAATGACCTGACCCAACATGTTGACAGCGTGCCCCAAGAGTACGAACCAAAGAAACATTCGTCTATCAATGAACTGACCCAACATGTTGACAGCAAGCACCAAGAGTACGAAACAAAGAAACATTCGTATATCAAATAAATGACCCAACATGTTGACAGCGTGCATCAAGAGTACGAACCAAAGGAACATTCGTCTATCAAAGAAATGACCCAACATATTGACAGCATGCACCAAGAGTACGAACCAAAGAAACATTCGTCTATCAAAGAAATGACCCAACATGTTGACAGCGTGCACCAAGAGTACGAACCAAAGAAACATTCGTCTATCAATGACCTGACCCAACATGTTGACAGCGTGCACCAAGAGTACGAACCAAAGAAACATTCGTCTATCAATGACCTGACCCAACATGTTGACAGCGTGCACCAAGAGTACGAACCAAAGAAACATTCGTCTATCAATGAACTGACCCAACATGTTGACAGCGTGCACCAAGAGTACGAACCAAAGAAACATTCGTCTATCAATGAACTGACCTAACATGTTGACAGCGTGCACCAAGAGTGCGAACCAAAGAAACATTCGTCTGTCAAAGAAATGACCAAACATGTTAACAGCGCGCACCAAGAGTACGAACCAAAGAAACATTCGTCTATCAATGAACTGACCCAACCTGTTGACAGCGTGCACCAAGAGTACGAACCAAAGAAACATTCCTCTATCAAAGAAATGACCCAACATGTTGACAGCGTGCACCAAGAGTACGAACCAAAGAAACATTCGTCTATCAAAGAAATGACCCAACATGTTGACAGCGTGCCCCAAGAGTAGGAACCAAAGAAACATTCGTCTATCAAAGAAATGACCCAACATGTTGACAGCGTGCACCAAGAGTAGGAACCAGAGAAACATTCGTATATCAATAAAATGACCCAACATGTTGACAGCGTGCCCCAAAAGTACGAACCAAAGAAACATTCGTCTATTAAAGAAATGACCCAACATGTTGACAGCGTGCACCAAGAGTACAAACCAAAGAAACATTCGTCCATCAAAGAAATGACCCAACATGTTGACAGCGTGCCCCAAGAGTACGAACCAAAGAAACATTCGTCTATCAAAGAAATGACCCAATATGTTGACAGCGTGCACCAAGAGTACGAACCAAGGAAACATTCGTCTATCAATGACCTGACCCAACATGTTGACAGCGTGCACCAAGAGTACGAACCAAAGAAACATTCGTCTATCAATGAACTGACCCAACATGTTGACAGTGTGCACCAAGAGTACGAACCAAAGAAACATTCGTCTATCAAAGAAATGGCCCAACATGTTGACAGCGTGCACCAAGAGTACGAACCAAAGAAACATTCGTCTATCAATGAACTGACCCGACATGTTGACAGCGTGCACCAAGAGTACGAACCAAAGAAACATTCGTCAATCAAAGAAATGACCCAACATGTTAACAGCGCGCACCAAGAGTACGAACCAAAGAAACATTCGTCTATCAATGAACTGACCCAACATGTTGACAGCGTGCACCAATGCACACTTGCAGTACAAACATGAAAGAATTCGGGAGTCGAACTCTTATTGCAAAATTCAAGTACATAATCCATTACAATTTAAAACCTCTCTACCGAGTTCCTTGTAGAATGTGATAGTGCCAACATTCAGTTACTGAGACTTGGTATGCGCAACACAACAGGAACTAAAATATGTGATACTTGTGCATGGCAGTGGCTCTTCTGGATGGAAAGAAAAAATGGGTTCCATTCATCCAATTACTCGAATATATTTCTACAAGCGATCGGAAGGATCGACCGGTACTTGGGTAATATGAGTCTTGATTGTGAGCCAGGAAGACACAGACTTCTAAGATCATCATTTATAGCAACATTCTCTAATAACCAAATGATGATTCTTTGAGCCAGAAGTCGCTTCTCACCTAATAACTTCTGATCGGCCAACTTTTGCTACGTTTGACTTATCCCACAAAACGTCATAAAAATAAAAAGTGACTGGTCCCATGAGCAAAATTTCAATGTTTCGTTTCTGGGTTCGTCGTCCAAGTGTGTACGAATCACATTTTAGATGATCTAATAGGGGGTATTGCTGCAACTCTGGATCTGTTGAGGAAGGACTTTCCGGTACGCTGTGCCCAAAAAAAAAACATCGGATTCAGGAGATTCAACTAAATAAGATACCTTGTTTTTGATTGAGATTTCATCTGCTTGCTTTTCGATTAACGCATTGTTTGAACACCCCCGACAACCCCCGACGATGATGTCATTATTGTATTCCATCATCGTACATCATTCGATATCATTACGCAAAACCCCCTCGGGAAGTTCAAATGACGATGGCAATGGTTATCTTAATTTTCCTCAACACGTGTTACCACAAGCTATCAGCTATATTATGTAACATTGCCTTAAACTGTCTTCTTCCCTTTAACATGACCCCTTAATTTAAGACCACCCATAATTTGATCTTCTGCTGGCCTCAAATTCAACATGTCTTTAAATTCAATTAAACTAGGAGACCATAAATTCAATTTTTTGTTTCCTTCTCTACCTATAAATTATGCAATTTCCCCAAGTAAATTGTTTCAACTCTCTCTTACTATTCCCCAGCTTTCCCTCCTTCCTTCCTTCCCCATCCGCCCTGCCAATGACCGAGGCCTGTCAACCCTCCGCCTGATCTTTCTGAGCCCACACCAAAAGGCCCCATTCGTCTTCGTGATTGATGCCCTACGATACCTTGCAGGCTCGTTGCACACGCCCCTCCGTGAGGCTCGTCACAAGTGGGACCTGGGACGGTGCAAATCTGTAAGGCTGCAGGATGCGCGGGAGTCGACCAAACGGGGCGGTTATGTGGCTACAGCCTGAGACGGTTTCCTGAGGCTGCAAAATGAGAAGGTCTTTGTCAAGCTCAACACTCAATATTTGTAGTCAAGAAAAACGACCACTACAGTAGTCTGGCACCCATCCATCCGCTAAAGACACAATCCGAACAACAAAATATTGCAGTAAATCGAAACAAGCATGTGGAAACTGATGTGCATTGCTCAAATAGGTACTCTCTAGTACAAGACGACAATGATACATTCATTTTCGAAGAAGAGATGCCTCTGCAACCATTCCAAAATGACACCAACGGCTTTGTAAATCAAAAAAGGGGACTAAAGTCACAGACGGCTCAAGCTGAAAGCAACGATCATTCACCATCCATGAATAAACATAACCAAAACATTCCAAGCAATATCTATATAAAACGGATAAACATTAGAAGTTTAAAAGTAAAGATGGATCGTATAAAGATGACGGTGAAGGATGAGTCCATCGGCATTGTATACTTGACTGAAACATGACTGGAATCCGATATTAGCAATACTTTCATCCAAATTTGAAGGTTTCAAAGTTTATAGGAATGATAGAGAAAGCAAACGAGGTAAAACGGGGATTTATGTGCGAGATGAATACAACTCTTCACAAGTAATGCAAAACGACGACAATGAAGTTGATGACCTCGGGTCAACATCCAGGTACGAAAAAAAACGATCGTTTGGGGTCGGACCACTTTACAGACTACCGAAAGAAAGTCTGCACTCTTTTCAATATATTGAAGAAAAATTTCGAGAGATTCCAATGATGATCAATTGAAATTGAAATCCAACAATATGAAGCCGATTTAAGACAGACTCGGGCTGCATCATCTCATAAAAAGCGCAACAAGAATTACTCCCGTATTCCAAACTGTATTGGATCTGCTCATAAGTAACAATCTGTCTTCCATTATTACCGCAGACGTGAAGCCCAATTCTTTTTCGGACCATCATGAAATAGAATGCACTAGAAACGGAAAAAAAATAAGAAAATTAACATTCAAAATAGCCTGCCGTACAAAAACTACACAGCGAAAAGGTTTCGAGCACAACTAACGGCAAACGTCGAGATGATCGAACCAATACATTACACAGATAACGTCACAGAGCAAGCCAAACTACTCACTAACTGTCTCCTCACATCTCTGAATGCTGCGGCGCCAATGGGAACTAAAACAACGCAGAACCATCCGGTTAAATGGATTACATAAAAACTGCGAAATGAAATTGCAATGTAAAAGTAACTTAAACGCAGAGCAAAACGAAGCATTACTTGGTTAGAATGATTTCGAATTCAGAACAAAAAAATCAAACGATAAGTTGTAAGAGCTAAACTTCGATATCATCATGACGAACTGAAGCAGTGCAGAAACAACCACAAAGAAACGTGGAATGTACTGAAAATAATTGTACCCTACAAGAAAAAGATCACCTCCCCGACTTACCAACACCAGCAGTCAACAGCAGAGACATTTTACAATTCTTTTGCTGGTGTTGGGAAACAGGTTTTTGACGAGGTCACCCAGGAAGCCGATCAAAGATCACAGAGCGACGAAACAGAAATATCAAATCCGAAAGTTTTTCGTGCGAATAATGAAAAAGCAGCAAAAGCGAAATGGAAACCAGAGCAAGTAACGCAACACAAAGTAAGGCTGGCTGTCTTTGCCTTGAAGAACACGAACTCTACTGTAATAGATGGCATAGCCTTACAATATCTGAAAGACAGCTTAATAATTATCCAACCCTGTATCAGCACAGTAATTAACTCCTCTATAGCAACTGAAACTTTCCCGGAGATCTGGAAGCATGCAACCACAAAAGCAATTCACAAATCTTGAGACCTGAATGAACCCTCCAACTTCAGACCGATCAGCCTTCTGCCTGTCCTATGAAATATTCTAGAAAATTTAATTTCTATCCAAATAATTGTTTAACACAAATCAAACAAGATGTTGAATGACCACCAATATGCAAATCTGCGAATATTGTGAGCAGAAAACGCACTTATGAGCCTCACTGAAGATCTGTACAAAAACATTGTTGACGGGCAGATATATCTGCTGGTATTGCTAGACTCATCGAAAGCATTCGACAGTCATACAATTGTTTTTGGCAAGCTCTGCAACATTACTTGGTTTGAAAGTTATCTGATGAATCGGCAACAATCATTAAACTTGACAATGCAACTATGTCAAATCCGACCACAGTTGCCTTTGGGGTCCCACAAGGTTTGATACTTGACCCATTGTTGTTCCTTGTTTTTGTGAATGACATTGACTGTAAATTACCAAAAAAAATCAAACAAAAATGGTCAAGTATGCTGACGATTTCCAAATATTGCTTGCCCAAAAAACGTCAGATCTGACTGCGTTAAAGGACTACGCTGAAACAGCCGTAAGTAATTTGAAATCTTGGTATGATAAAAATTGACTCAAGCTCAACTCTGAAAAGACAAAATGCATCTTGTTCGGTTCGAACTCAAAAAAAAAAGCAGTGCCAATTAATTTTTCTATCAAGATAGTAAATCTGGAACACTTGTCGTAGACAAAATTATAAGTCTGGGAACATGGTTTGATCCCGATCTTTCTTTCAAACATCACGGAACTACTCTGTGTTCCAAATTGAACGGAACACTTTTGTTCCTAAACTCGGAAAAAACGGATTCCAAGTCTAGATTGCTGATTGTCCACGCTTGAGTTTATTCGCACATCAACTACTGTCTGTCAATTTTGGGGAAGTACTCCAAAACCCAGAGGGAGAAAATGCAACGTTGTATAAGCTTTGCGGCAAGTATAACATGCGATGGTAACCACAGAAAACGAGACCACGTACGGCCTATCCTTGAAAAACTGCAGTGGCTCAATTTCGACAACAAACTGGCACTCCATGAGTCGATCAGAATTCATAAAGATCTTGTAGAAAAACATTCATCCGGCAGCTAAAGGCACATATATTCTCGAGGTGAAAAGAACAATCGATTCACAAGAAATAATGATACTCTGCACGTTGAACACAGGAAAACAGAATCTGCTTGTAGAGCTTTTTCGATCACTGGACCAAAATCCTGGAACCTTCTCCCAACAGACCTCAAGAATCTTAAATCAAACACGTCCTTCAGGAATAAGCTTAATGAACATCTAGTGACCGATCAATGTAAAACCGTAACTTTGCCTACAAATATAAAACAAATCCATAATACCAGTGACCAGAAGATGCATTCTGTTCTTGAACATGTCCGAAAATATCACCATCATAACACTTAATATTGGGTCGCCACCAAATCGTTTACACTCTGACGATTCACAGGTTTTCTCTGTTGCAACTGATCCCAATAGTCTCTGCCAATCACCTAAAGTGTTAACTAACTTTTTGTCTATTTATATGTCTCAAATGTTTCAAACGTTTAAGTATAATTATAATACAAGCTCACTCTTTTCGAGCAACGAAAGACAGTCCAGCTTTGGCAGAGGTAAACTCGATGAGAACATAATTCATTGGATTATTTCTACCAATTACCGTACCTTTGATGATATAATCAATGTTACATAAGCTAATAGTGTGATTCATCTTACAATGCAGAAGTATATTCATCCAATTTTCTAACCCAGTGAATATTTATTCTGATTTTCAGTGATTTAATAGTTTCCTAGCGGTCGTGAAGTATGCATATTCTGCGTTGTAATGTATATCTTTTAAGTATGATTTATGTCGTCTATTCAGCCCTTCAATATTCATACAATGTTTTAGGCCCATCTTCACAATATGTTAGCTCATTTATATTTCCCAACCCCATGTTCTCAGGTTTTCCTAACCCCATGTATAGGAAAACATTCAACCGACAGCAAAAGGCATTTATTTTCATGAGGAGGAAGTTACAGTCGATTCACAAGAAATAATGATACTTTGAACATTGAACAGAGGAAAACGGAAATTGCCTACAGAGCTTTTTCAATCATAGGACCAAAATACTGGAACAACTACCGAACAGACCTCAAAAAATTTCAAGTGAAGCCCGTCAGTCAGGAACAGGCTTAATAAACATTTATTGGCCGACCAACTCAAACCCGTCACTTAGCTTTCAAATTTATCGTGAACCATCACCGTGTCGTTTCTACCCCGGAGTTACATTTACCTGATGCCAAGATACCCAGTATTAATTATAAAAGAGTAGGTAGTTTTGACCATATCTTAACACACATAAAAATTGTTTTTGCCAAGTACCCAAAATGGCATCTTATCTATTTGGAAGCCACAAGCGATGACAATCAAATAGCGGGCGTGTCATTCCGATTAAAAGTGTGGTTATTATTCCTGCTGTCCACCATAAATTATAATAATCACCTCCATAGCCCACAGCTAGCAAGATCTTTCCTCACCAATCAGTTTCTTAGCAACAGTTTATGTCTCATAGTACCCTTTGAGAGCTCATCTTTCCATGGCTGCTTATCACAATTGTCTCTGATAATTACCAAAGGTATTAACTTGTCGACTGTTTTGATGTTTCAATCGTTGTATTATTTATAATGAGCGTGATCTGTCTTTTCGATGAATAGTATAGTACCATTTTTTGAAGTAACAATCTTTTTCATAGGAACAAACATAGTGCCTTGTCTTTTCCAGTAGGAGTACGCTCATCTAACCTTTGCACTCCACTATTGTACTATGCGAATATTCCCCCGATTTAATTGTGTTCCGGCGGTTTGAATGGCAAATTCCGCCCATAATTGATGCCAATGACACGTTGCTCAGCGATGATCGCACTATTGTAGTGATGTGAGCCCGCATGTATTTCATACGGTGTATCTATTTTTTATGTATAATTCAAGTCGAGTATCCACCCCTTTGTTATCGTACAACAATGTAGACCTCTCATTACAACATGTTAGCACATTTCGATTTCCCAACCCCAAACTCTCTGGACTTTCTAACCCCGTGCATGCGTGTTTCCCACCCCATGTACTTGTTATTTTTCACACCCATGTATTTGTTGGTTCCCATCCAATGTATTTGTAAATTTTCAACCCTACGTGGCAGTGGTTTTCCCAACACCATGTAGTCCTGAATTATTTTCTCAAAATAGACGTTTTCTGTATTGATAAAACTATTTTAAATAATAGTTTGCTCCACAAAATCCGGACCGACGGCCCCTGGAGATAAGCTGGAGCAAATTCAAATTGAACTCTCGTTTTCGTTAATTCAAATAGTGTAATTAATAATGAAGTATCATGTCCTAAATTTAAGACTAATTATTTTTCAATCCTACGTGTCAGTGGTTTTCCTAACGCCATGTAGTCGCCGATATTTCCCCAATGTAGATGTTTTCTGTATTTAAACTCACGATACTATTGTAAATAATATTTCGCACCATGAAATACGTACAGGCAGCCTCTAGAGCTGAGCTGCGACGAATTCAAATTGAACTCTCGTTTTCGTTAATTCAAGGAGTGAATTTGATAATGGAACTTCATGTCTTTTATTTGGGAATTTAATCATTCTAAGAATTGAGAACCCATTGGCAGACGATGGAAATAAATGATTTATTAGTACCACTATATAGCTGCAGTACCACTCGTACCACTATGTAACTGCAGTACCACTTGTATCTAGAGGAGTTTATTTATGTAAACAGTTGACGAGATTGGTTCTCATCGTCTTAAAAATTGATCAATCGCTCTGCAATCTCATCAAATCAAGACGTGTGTTATTAGGAAACTTGGAAACCGTGCAAACCGTGTGGAACCGCTTGTGAGGCCAAAGTCAGCCGTCTAGTAGACATTAGAGTGTTCTTGAACCTCTCTTAATGAACTCCATTTCCAACTCGTTGTTATTCCATTTGAATGGCATTGGTGCAGATATTGATAGGAACGCAAGGCAGAATCCACCAATGAGAAGGTGACTGCCGGCTAGACGCATCTCGCACTCCTCCCATGAACTCACACACATACCAAAACTTAGCCCTTGTAGCGCTAAGTTTGGTATGTGCATGAGGGTCCTACAACACTTAGCCCGTTGGTGTTGAAGGACTATGCAACACACACTCCAGTTGAGATGTAAGGTCTGAGATTTGTGTGTGCACCAGGGCCCAACACCTTTCGCTGGTTTGATAGAAAAGCAGCAGTCTAGCTCATGTCGTAACAGCTTAACGGTCCGCTATACCGTCAGGGAGGTTGTGGGGTCCAGATAATGGAAAATGATCCAGCCACACGTGAGGTTTGTTTGATAGATTGCATTGTTTTCGTGTTTAGGATTACAACATCTTTGTAAAGAGATCGGGCAGCAGTCCAGATCACATTCTATGCAGGCATTACTCCATTGAGACACGTTACTTCCTGATGGAGTGTAGGACGAGGTGAATAGTCCGACAGGAGGCATCAGTGGAGAGAAGGTTGGGCTTGATAATGGTTTCCATGGTATTCATTAAGGACGGGATAACGGACATCACATCCAGCCGCTTGTGAACTTGAACAGACTGTACGAGGAGGGTTATATCATATCGTGAATGACGGAAGGTTACCTGTTTCGTTAAGGATTATAAGATACACACACGTAATGAGTTTGTTAGTTACTTATTCGTGAGCCAATTATTCATGCATAAATGTTATGTATATTTTTTACTCCCAGCTTCTACATTGCATATCAGTGTACACAGTAAATTGTCTTGACTACTGCAGTATAATGCATATCAGTGTACTCAGTGTATTGTCTTGATTACTTCAGTATATTGCATATTAGTGAACACAGTGTATTGTCATGATTACTTCAATTTATTGCAGATCAGTGTACACAGTGTATTGTCATGATTACTTCAGTATATTGCAGATCAGTGTACACAATGTATTGTCATGATTACTTCAGCATATTGCAGATCAGTGTACACAGTGTATTGTCATGATTACTTCAGCATATTGCAGATCAGTGTACAAAGTATTGTCATGATTATTTCAATATTTTGCAGATCAGTGTACACAGTGTATTGTATTGATTACTACTTCAGTATATTGCAGATCAGTGTACACAGTGTAATGTCTTGATTACTTCAGCATATTGCAAATCAGTGTACACAGTGTATTGGCATGATTACTTTAGTATATTGCAGGTATCAGTGTACACAGTGTATTGGCATGATTACTTTAGTATATTGCAGATCAGTGTACACAGTTTAATGTCTTGATAACTTCCGTAGATTGCAAATCATGGTACACAGTGTAATGTCTTGATTACTTCAGCATATCGCAAATCAGTGTACACAGTGTATTGGCATGATTACTTTAGTATATTGCAGGTATCAGTGTACACAGTGTATTGTCAGGATCATTTCAGTATATTGCAGATCAGTGCACAATGTATTGTCATGATTATTTCAGTGTATTGCAGATCAGTGTACAATATATTGTCATGATTACTTCGGTATATCAGATCAGTGTACACAGTGTATTGTCATGATTACTGCTGTGTATTGCAGATCAGTATACACAGTGTATTGTCAGGATTACTTCAGGGTCAGCTGACTTAACTTATTTCAATGCTCCTAACTAAAAACAATAGTTCCACATCATATTTTATTTGGTCTTGACATATTGATCAACGGAGAATAGTGATTGTGTTTCAACAACATCTATTGATTGCTGGAATGTATGAGTAAATTGACTTACTATCATTATTCATCTTATCACCTAATGTTGTCTTCAGAGAAGCATACGCTGATATAGAATAGGTTCATAATATGGGTATCGCCATATTCCTACGTATATTGTTTCAACCTCTCATCGTACCTAGATATTATTTTCAAGTTCCTATATCCATGAAACAATTATTTTTGTAACCTCTCTAGGAGCAGTGACAGTTTCCTAGCTACCACTAAAGCCGTCGTTGAGGCACGCGGGGTCTCCTGAGGAATCTTGTCCTGCTCTCTGATGCGAGCTTTTCTCGTGCTCTCTAATGCGAGCTCGGATCCTGCTCTCTGAAGCGAGTTCTCGTCCGGCTCTCTGATGCGAACTGTCTTAAGTGTTGGTATAAACATCGGCATCAATGAGTTTTTCCGACTCAAGCGTTCGGAAGGCTTAACTTCATTCTACGCAAGGGGGCGCTACTGGGGCGCTGGTGGGGCGCTGAGGGGCGCTAGGGGAGCGCTAGGGACGGGAAGACATGGCCTATTGTGTTATGCTTGCACAGGTGAATTGACTTCAAATATGAGTTAGAAAAACATCGTCCATCTCCTACTTCAATATAAAAAGATAGTGAAAATCATGCTGATTAGAAGGGGTTAGAAGAGTTACATAGGGGTAGACAGGAATGAGCATGAACCAATACGGTTCTTTTGTTTATTTATTCAATTGGTGTAGAGCCGATGACCTTTGTCTGACGTTAATTAAGGTCTCCATGGCAACCGTCTGGCAGCTGGTCACGAGCAGTGGTCGAGGATCGACGAGAAGAGTCAATCAGAACTTGCAACTGTTCGTTTTTGCAGCTAAGTAGATACAAAAAATGGTTTGAGCAGGAATTGTTCTGTAGAAATGCCGTGAAAAAGACACAACTGAAATAACTATGGAAATGTCATACGACATAATGAACGGATGTTTCTCATGACGAACAAAATGTCGTTCTTCACTCAGCTTTAAAGAGCTTTCGTAAAATACGCTGGCTGGCCGACGATAATCCGCCTCTACACATAACATGGGAGCGCGGGCTATGACTGGCCGACGATAACCCGCCTCTACACATAACATGGGAGCGCGTCTGGACTGGTCGACTATGCCCAGCCTCTACACATAACATGGGAGCGCGTCTGGACTGGTCGACTATGCCCCGCCTCTACACATAACATGGGAGCGCGTCTGGACTGGTCGACTATGCCCCGCCTCTACACATAACATGGGAGCGCGTCTGGACTGGTCGACTATGCCCCGCCTCTACACATAACATGGGAGCGCGTCTGGACTGGTCGACTATGCCCCGCCTCTACACATAACATGGGAGCGCGTCTGGACTGGTCGACTATGCCCCGCCTCTACACATAACATGGGAGCGCGTCTGGACTGGTCGACTATGCCCCGCCTCTACACATAACATGGGAGCGCGTCTGGACTGGTCGACTATGCCCCGCCTCTACACATAACATGGGAGCGCGTCTGGACTGGTCGACTATGCCCCGCCTCTACACATAACATGGGAGCGCGTCTGGACTGGTCGACTATGCCCCGCCTCTACACATAACATGGGAGCGCGTCTGGACTGGTCGACTATGCCCCGCCTCTACACATAACATGGGAGCGCGTCTGGACTGGTCGACTATGCCCCGCCTCTACACATAACATGGGAGCGCGGGCCAGGGCTGGCCGACGATACCACGCCTCTGCACATAATGAGGTAGTGTGGGCCAGGGCTACCCGACGACACCTCGACTCTACACATAAGATGGGAGTGCGAGCCAGGGCTGGACGACGATACCCCGCCTCTACACATAATATGGGGAGTGCGGGTCAAGGCTGACCTACGATACCCCGCCTTTACACATAAAATGAGTGCGCGGGCCATGACTGGCCGACAATACCCCGCCTCTACAGATAGTATGGGAATGCGGTTCAGAGCTGGCCGACGAAACCCCGCCTCTACACATAATATGGGAGCGCGGGTCAGGGCTGATTGACGATCACCTGCCTATACACTTAATATGGGAGCGCGGGTCAGGGCTGGCCGACGATACCCGTCCTGCACTCCTGATATCGGAGCTCGGGCCAAAGCTGGCCGACGATATCCTGCCTGTACACCTGATATAAGAGCGCGTGGAAGGGCTGTCCGACGATACCCCGCCTCTACACAT
>SDVV010023014.1:0-12836 GCA_016164225.1 Gammarus roeselii | reverse complement strand
TACCGGCCGGACCCTTTAGCACAAAAGGGCTAAGTTGTGTGAGTGTGAGCGTGTGAGGTGCGCCTTGCCGTCGGCCACCCCCCTTTCTGGGGGATGCGGCCTAGTGTCTGTATTTGTATCTGTATCTGTATCTGCAATATAGGAGATCATTTCAGGTGTAATTTAGTTAGATGGTGTACCTTTTTAGTGTTTTATGCATCTTTTGCGTCCTGTTATATAGATTGAAGTGAAAAATATAGCTATATAAGATTCGATTTGTTACAAGCTTGGTCTTGTTGTTAGTTTATTGCATATTTATTGAAGGAATAACGTCATACTTCAACGTTGAGAAGAAGTTAGAGGAGTCCTCTAGGCAAAAGCTCGTTGCGTTTATGCTTATTTGTATAAGTAGACCGATTTACTATGATGGATACCCTCGTACATTTCAATTTTTTCATTCATACTTACGACAGAGTAGAAAATTACGTGGATTTTTGTTGCGATTGTTATTGTTACATGATTTTTCCACGGTAATCATAGGAATATATGTTTAAGAGGCGTAAATCCGTCCTACATCTTGTGGATTTTCGTCATTAAATCCTATCAAGTGTATAGTTTAACGTTTTAGAAGATGATTTACTGGATGGATTGGGCCTGGTGTAGAGGCGGTTTACACTCTTTGGTAGTAATCTGGAGCTCATCCAAGTTCAACGTGAATTTGTAAGTTCTTGTGGATGTTGGCCTTAAATTCCATGGGTTTGTTAGAGAGGTAATGCGATGAGCTGCTGGTCGTTGTAGTAATTTACTCAGGTCGTCAGTGAACAGATGCCCAGATTTTATTTCCACCCTCTTTGTGAATCATGTCACACCCATTCGTGACAACTGTACCTGTGTATGGATTTTTACGATGTCCAGGATGTAACTCAGTTCGCACCTGGAGATGATGGACTTTGATTTGTCTTACTAGAGACATAGCATCAGTAAGGTTTAAGAATTTGTGTCAGATTGAATAGGTATCGTAGCATTATTATATTATTATGCATGAACTCAGTGTTTGTTTTACTGTCAGATACTTCTTTCCTGTGTAGCTTATATGTTAGGATACGATCTCAGTCCTATTTCAGATCATCTTAGGAGTTGACGTACATGATTATTTCAATTAATTACATGGTCGGTAACATACATCGGCTACATAGTTTTATTGACTATACACCTTCCATATTGGTGTAGTATTCACCATATGAATGTGATAGGATTCACAGTATATCATACTTAATTAATGCTGCCTTCACCATAATAGAGAAAGTTATTTAGCTATTTTATTTAGTGGTAGGATACACCGTATATAATACTTAATTATATTGGCTAAGGTTGAAAGATAAATTTATATAGCTTTTTTATTACTATTATACGTTTCTAAACGGATATCATGGGAATAGAACATTATTAGGTATAAACTTTGCCTAATTTGATATAGTGTTGGGTATAAATGCGTTTAAATTGATGTAGTGGTACAAGGTATTGGCATATTTTTTACTCTTGACATTGGATCTGTGGTACCGTTTTAAGTTGTCTTGGAGAACTAGTACCGGTTTGGTATAGGATGTTGTGTTAAATTATTCCATCAGCTTATTGTAGATCTCAATTATATATTTCGCTTCCGCGCCTTTACTAGATGCTTATTCCCACATGTCCTACTTTTGCAGTTTATACAGTTAAAATTATTGCTTGATTCAAGTATTGTTATAAAATATTGATTAAATTCAGAATATGTGATTTATTCGAGCATTCACTATATCCATTAAGCATTTTTACTATAGATTTGTGATGTAAGGGCCGCAGTCAACAAAATCTAGAATATGAATCACGCCTAACCAAAATAATAAGCGATTTATGTATCAATGCATGACAACATAGACAAAAGGTTTAAAAACACTGCCATATGCATTAATACCTAGTCAACCTTACCCAACCAACTCCTTTTATTCAAGTTTGACGGTTATGCATGGTGTTGATACATATGAACCTCTCCTCCTAGGCTGCATGCTTAACAAATCATTATCAGTTTGAATACACTCCTCCAATTTGATCTAGCAAATATCGCTCTTGTTTCATATGGAAATTACATCGATTGTTTGATTGTTATCAGTGAATCAAAATAATTTCTAATTCTGGCACGAATCTACATCATTTTTGGTTATGTATGGTATTGATATATACGATTCTCTCCACTTGGGGTTTCAATACACTCCCCCCTCCCCCAATTTTGATACAGCAGATAGTCTTTTGCAGATGTTTAAATTCCGGAACATTATCGTTATATCTATTGCATGTTTGGATGAGTCTCAGCATTTAGGTTCCAAAGGAACAAATTCACTTCATTGTTGCAAGGTTTTTAATGTGGATTAGTTTCATGCGATTTCAGGTTCAGAGATTTGGTCAATCTATCCTAACCAACTTAACCAATAATCATATATTTTTATTCAAATTGGATGGTTATGTATGGTATTTAGTGATTATTTTATGCGATATACATATCAAATCACTCCACATGGCTATATTTTACGTAGTTTTTTTCATAATATCACACACCATGTACACACATACACACTTTTGTACGCATATAAGGCTCGGGGCTGGCCCTGATGCCGGCATCATGTAGGCATATTCAGAGTCGGTACTGGCACCGATGCCGGCACCATGTAGGCATATACAGGGTCAGTACTGGCACCATGAAGGCATATACACGGTCGGTACTGGCACCGATGCCGGCACCATGTCGTCATATACTGAGACGGTACTGGCAATGATGCCGGCACCATGTAGGCATATACAGGGTCGGTACTTGCACCATGTAGACACATACACACATTTTGTACGCATATACAGGCTCGGTCAACATCTGTAGCATTTTTATCTTTGATCTGTGATTTCCATTAGAATTTAGTCCCATTTTTTCTGTTAAAAGTAATTTTGATTAGGTTCAGTTTTTACGTCATGTTAGGTTAAGCGATCTAGTCATTCTCTCCTGACCTTAAGAATAATTACATATTTTTATTCAAGTTTCGTTCTTACGTATGTTATTCAGTCATTGATTTTTGATTTATACATGTCAAATATCTCCACTTGGTTCTACATTTTTATCTATAATTAGCCGTTTGGATACACTCTTTCAATTTTGATTTAGCAAAGATCCCCATTTTAAACATAGATTGTTTGAATGATATTTCATATCTTTTTCTCTTTCACTTATGTTAGGCGCACTCAACCTAACCCAACTTAACTTAACCAAGAATTATGTAGTTATATTAAACTTTTCATGCCTAAGTAACATAATTTCTCTCAGTAATTTATGCTTTATACTTATCAAATCTCTCCACTTGACTCTTCATTTTGCTCTATCATTAGCAGTTTGAATACACTCTTCCAATTTTGATTGAGCAAATTTCATCTAGTTTTATATGTGAGTTGCGTCATTTAATTCTTTATTATAGGTTTTTCATCTCGTTTTTTTCATGGGATATATGTATGAGCGTTGTTTGCCACCTCCCATGTTTTGCTTTTTAAACTCTGAATTTGTCGTAGTTAGACTGTCATATTCCAAATTTTCTCTTCGGGGCTCAGGGGTGATATAAGATAATACTCTTGTTAAAGCTTCCACTGGTCAAACTAACCATGAATTATGTGTTATCGTTCGAGATTTCTTGCTTACGTATGTTGATTTATGATATATTCATATGCAATCTGTCCACTTGGCTCTACATTTTGATCTGAAAATTTGCAGCTTGAATACACTCCTCCATGTTTTGATTGACCATTTTCGTTCATTTTCATACGTAAATTACGTCGTTTGTTTGATCGTTTTATATATTTTTGTATTATTCATGAATTTTGTCATAAATCTACTTCACTCTCACATGTAGGTTATTTGCACTCAACCTAACATAACCTAACCTATTTTAACAAAGAATTGCGTATTTTTACACAAGTATTCAATCTTATGTATGTTGTTTACTCATTGTTTTATGCGTTATACATATGAAGCTCTCCAATCGGCTCTATATACCCTTTACACCAAGATTTTTTATTTGCATATAGTTTAGCGAATATCGCCTATTTTTAAATATAGATTGTTTGAATGTTATAAGTAGTTTATATTCGTCACCAGTTTCACAGAAACGGACACGGTCTCACACTAGGTTTTCCTAATTTTTCTCCATCACCTGGCACTACACCCTCTAACGTTTTACACCTTTTATTTTCATATACAACTTCATTAGTTTTATAAACTGGACCATGACTTTGTTGGAGATGATAGAGCCTGGACAAGACCTGCGTCTTGTCGACATTAAATTCATCTTGATAACAAATGTTGTCTTCAGAACAGCTCACACTGACGAAGACTTGGTATGTATCATCAGTGCATTCTGATATTTATGTAATTTTGTCATCATGTCATTATACGTAGATAAACTTTGAATCTTAAATCATTCTCTCATTTCCATGTATAGTTGTCTATTTTCAAATATTCTTCTGCAATTTTTACGCAAATATATTAATATAGTATCGAATACCCTGCCTTATATATTTCAGATATTTTTCTACGTTTTCATCGTTTTCTAGTCAAAATTATTGGATTCGTAAACTAGCATTTTCATTTATTTGTCTTGATCGTTCATTTTCTACTCGATTTCATAAATTTAATGTTTAATATTGCTACTTTGAATCCCATCATCTCCTCATCTGATCTATTGATATTTTTATGTGACTCGTTTGTCCTCATAGGCAACTGTACTGTCGTTTGTACCTATACCCGTTCAATGTCACCAATCCTTGCTTCTATTTAGTATGGAGAGCGTTAGGATAAGTTCAAGTATCCATTGCAAGATTTGTATGTTATCAACATTGGACTCTTCTAATATATGACGAAACCTGATCGTGCATCAAGTAAATATATTTTCTTGTGTTTACCTCATTTTATATAACTGTATTTAAATGTTATTGTCAGGGTCCTATTACTGATTTTTCTCTCATTTACCTTGATTTAGTTATCAATTCTTTTGTTGCCTGCATATATCCAGCCGATTCATGCTTAACGTTTGTATACAATCATTGTGCATGTGCGTTACTTCACTGAATACATGTTATGAATTAGAATTTGAATAGCAATGGCGAATCTGTTGTTTCTAAATTTATTTGTTATGTTTTTTATTATTAACAATATTATTTATTTGTTGCTATATATTATATGCCAACTACTTTCATTACCGTTTTCATCAAGAGTTGTTAGCTTTACTCCAGCAACTTTTTTTCTTGCTTTTCAGCGACCAAGATCTACTCAAACATCCTTCACAAGTAGTTTTTCACGATTATTTGCACTCAGTGTCATTTCACTTCTTAAATATACCAAGAAACTTGAATTATTATTCGATTAGTCACGTATGTATATGTTTTTTGTTCAATGATTAGCTTTTTTTTTTTTACAATTTATCAACAACATGCATTTTTCATCTGAATCTAGTATTACTATCTACATGTAATATGTACTAGTGATTCTTACTTCCATAGTAAAAAAAATCAACTTATGCATATGATTTCAGACCATATTTCCATATTTGGTAATTATTCGTTATATTATCAAACTTTTGTATTTTATAATACATATCAATGAGTCTGCCTCTTACTTTCATGTAGTCGTGCATACATGACGCAGATTTAGGTATATAATTAGGCTTAATTTTCTACGTCGATGGGCAACAGGGTTGAAGGAAAGCATCTTTATCCGTAGAGAGGCTTCATTTTTTCGCTGGTTTTCGATTGAAACGTCGTTTGCTTAGTGGAAGACGTGCATCTTTAGCCGTAGAGAGGCCTAATTTTTCCGATAGTATTCAATGGGAACAGTGTTTGCCGAGTGGAAGATTTCAGTAACTTTAAGATGGAGCGGAGCTACTCGCAGTAATAATACGATGCTGCAAAGTTAGCTGAACCAAGTTGTACTGGTGGCGCAAGTTGAGCCCTCAGGCTTATTTATGATGAAGGCATGTGAGGTACTGTCAATCACGGCATGTTCTTGGAGGGGTGAGTCGGGGTCTTTGGGCACTTACACAGAGTCAATGCATGCACGCAGGAAGAGTAAACTCAAGAGAGTCAATGGCGTCAGCAGATATAACCCTCGGACAAGATGTCAATAAATCGCTTAACAATTTTTTGACTGCATTTAAAAATATCGAATATGAGCATATCCCGCGCAAAAAACAGGTGAACAGCAGTCAATTAGCCTAAGTACTGGAAAGGCAAATTGCAGCGTCTTCAGTCACGATTGAAAGCAAAGCACTCGGTAAAACAGAAACATCCACATGACGACATAGCAAAAAATGAATACAAAATCAGCAGAAGAGATCTAAAGAGGGTCCAGAAACGTAAGAAGAAGGATTATGAGAATGAAAATGCCGCTAATGACAAAACTAATCCGAAACAATTCTTCAAGTATATTTCGAGTAAAAAAAATCAAGATCTGTAAAGGTCCTCTCGAGAACGATGTTGGTGAACTAGAAGCGGACGACACCTAAATGAGTGTCCTACTTAGTGAATACTTTTATTCTGTTTTTACATCAGAGAATCAGGATAATCCTAATTCTGAGGATATCATTGCGGAAAGACAAATTGAAGGCCTCAGCACAGTGAACCTTTCATCCCCATCCCCCGCCCAAGTTATTAAATATATAGATGAACTGAAATTCACAAAATCCCCAGGTCCAGACCAAGTTCAACCCAGAATTCTGAAGGAGACTAAAAATGAAATCGACGAACATTCATCAAACATTTTCACCCAATTTCTCACAAATGGCACTTGCCCCTCTAAATGAGAAGAAGCCAATATTACCCAAATTTTTAAATAAGGGGATAAAAAGAGTCCCGGCAATTACCGTTCAATTAGTCTCACCTCAGTCATTGGCAAATTGATGGAAAGTTTGATAACGGATACAATTACAGAATTTTTAAAATCAAGCAAACTGATTGGTGACTCTCAGCATGTCTTTAGATAGAACCGTTCCTGTCTCACGAACCTGCTACTTTTTTCAAGAATATAATAGAAATCCACGACACAAAATCTCCAATCGATATCATGAACCTTGACTTTCAAAAGGTATTTGATAAAGTCCCCCACAAGCGTCTAGTTAGTAAATTGCACAGCATCGGTATTCGAGGCGAGCTTAACAACTGGATAAAATGCTGGCTTACGGACAGACAGCATCGAGTTGTACTTAACGGAGCTTTCGCCCCCCCGGGTAATGTCACAAGTGGCGTGTCTCAAGGATCCGTGTTCGGTCCAGTTCTCTTTACAGTATTTATTAACGATCTCGATAGCAACGTACTCTCAAACATTAGCAAGTTTACAGACGACACTAAGATAGGAGGAAGAGTACAAACTGACCTAGAGTGTCAGCAGATCCAGCTAGACTTGAACAAAATTGTGGTTTGGTCAGAAAAGGTGCAAATGAAATTCAATGTAGATAGTGTAAAGTTATGCGCATAGGTCATCATAACCTCAAACACGAATATTCAATGTCCGGCAAGAAACTCATTCCTGTCACCGAAGAGAGATTTAGGTGTCATCATTAGTAACGACTTCAAAAGTAACAAGCAATGTAACGATGCCGCCATGAAAGGCAACACAATGCTAGGTATGATATTCCGCACTATCTCGTACAATAACAAAGACAGTATGGTCAAGTTATACAATGCATTTGTTAGACCCCATCTCGAGTATTCCATTCAATTTTGGTCACCGTATCTCAGAAAAGACGTTATTAAATTAGAAAAGGTTCAACGCAGAGCTACCAAACTCATCCCTTCGTTGCGGAATAAATCGTATGAAGACAGACTACGTGAACTCTAGTTTTATTCGTTAGAGAAACGTAGAGTCAGAGACGACATGATTGAAGTGTGGAAGATTATGAAGGGTAAGGAAAACGTCGACCGTGCGAGCCTTTTCACTCGAGATACAAACGGAGTGACTAGGAACAATGGATTCAAAATCGTTGGGAAACGTTTCTCACTCAACATCACGCGCAATTTTTTCACGTATAGAGTTGTCGAAGAATGGAACAAACTTCCAGCGGAGGTTGTTAACAGCAATACAATCGAAACGTTTAAGTCTCGGCGCGATAAGTTCTACACAAATTGATGGTAAAAAGCTGAGCCGTTCTCTTTCTTAATGTTATAACAACAAAAATGGCACATGAAGCTCTCTTAGACGTTCTACTTCAGAACTTGCTATCTTGCTACCAAACGGCAACCGAGTTTCGGCCAATAGGCCTGTTGTTGTCTTCCCACACTTGTAAACGCTTGTAAACGTAGCACTTGAGTTCAAAACCTTCTGTCTTATATTCGTTTCAGGTAGTGTTTAGGTCTTCGGATCTGTTAGTTGAATTTTAATCCGTTGTATTTATGAAAAAATGAAAACAAATTTAACGCAGGAATCACTGCGTTCCTAGTCCTATAATCTTCATCGGATCAAATAGAATGCATTTAATCCTGCGCTGAATTTCTTAAGAAAAAGTTTTCCAAGCTTTTAAGGTAAACTTCAATTCTAGATCAGTTCGTTAAATATGGACAAACGGATTGGTAACTTTGACGAAAAGATGGAGTCTTACCACAGTCGCTCTCACAACAATTCGATACCAAGTATAAGTCTGTAGCAGCCGCAGCGCGAAATCAATTGTGCACCTTTGAAGACAAGCAGTAATTCCGAGACGGTTGTTGTTAGTTATTATAAAAGTGTTAGTTTTCAAAACTCCTTACTATTTACAATAAAATTACTGGAATTTTGTGTATTTAAACTTGTGTATGTACATTCATGCATATGTATATAAAATGTCAGTGCGTTCAATTGTGAGGCAATAAATCCATCAAAATCTTGTGCTATCTGTTGGTATTCTACTTAATGAGACTTGGCCCTAACATTGAACGTCATTGATTAAATGTGATGAACCATCGTGTGCTCAGTTGTATATTTCTCCCTCTTATTTATCCAGCGTAGAGCAGAGTTTGAAATCCTCCCGAACAAAGCTCCGACGCAGCCATCGCTTACACGAGCGACATCCAATCCTAAAATTTCTTTGTTGTTGCGCAAACAGATTTCTCTTGCGTAAGCCCCTCTTAATGGAGGGATTAGGTAGCAAACAGCTTCTTGAAGGATAACATTGAGAATTGAGCTTGCGAGCGGCCACACATTTAATTTTGATGCATAACCCTCTTCATGAATTACACATACCTGATGTTTTTTAATTTTTTTTTTACCGGAATATTATTTCAATTGTTTGACTTTCTTATTGATATGCAGGCTGCAGACCTCAAGCCCCGTTCTGATCACTAGAGGTTAGCGTGATATCTGTTTGCAGTTATGGGCACACATCATATTGGTTCACCACACTCTTAGTAATATTTCTATCAGCTATTTGTTCGATGAGCATGGGATCAGTCGGTCGTCAGCTGGTTAACGATGCTGGCCAAATAACCATCTTGTTTTCTAATTTAAAAGTCATTGATATTGCATAAATACTTCAACCAATGTTAATATTATTTATTGTAGAAATGTGATTTAAAGTTTTTAAGTGCAGTAATTGCCGAAGAAGTGATTAAAATAGACTGTTCAATGTTTACTATTGGTCACTCGTGAGTCCTTATTAATAATAATAATAATAAATAAAGTGATCTCACGATTGTAGGACGCCCAAGCTTGTCGAACGGCCTGAACTTGAAAAGCAATAAGGTTTTCGACTCCTCAACTCGATTAGATCCTTCTTGTCTCTTCTTCCAACTTTGACCGTTTTATTAAGTCTTTTACTCTTTTCTTGTATCTCTGGGGCCAAATCTTGACAGTGATTACTTCCTAGTTCTACTTTCGTCTGTTTCTTGCAACAATCCTCGTCTATAATTTTCCTTTCCAGGTAGAATTTTAAAAGTGTGTCCCTTTTTGCGTGGGATGCTTGGGCTGCTGAGCTTGCTACGTTGCCTCTTCCTCGAGCAGATACTGGAACAGCAGCATACGACTTCTTTGAAGCAGTGGTATTATAGGCTGCGAAGAGGCATTTTCCTCTCAGCTCATCTGTGGCTCCTCGTCGCCCTGGTAATCCATGCTAAAGTGAGGTGAGTGAGTCGGTTGCTGGTGATAGACAAAATGCCATTCACCTCTTTTATCGCTACCCTCCTTCAGCAAGCCAGACTGCTCTTAATAAGTGCACAGCTGTGGCTTTTCATACCCTTGCTGCTGAAGAGACTGCCTCCTGGAATGCCTTTCTTTTAAGAATAATTAATCGCACCTTTTCTGCTCAGATCTGGAAGAGTTCCGTGCAGTGTCAGGGCGACCTCTTCCCTCTGCCTTCCCCATTTCCTCGGGTCTTTCTTCCCTTTCATCCACTGAGGTTTCAAATTTCTTAACTTCTCTTTTCTCTCTCTCTTATCCTAATCAGCACCGGCTGCTGAACCCAATTAATATTTCTTTCAATACCAACTTACTTCTGATGCAGACAACACACTTAATCACCGATTCTCTCTTGTTGAGTTACGATCTCTTCTACTTATACTTCCCTTCCATTCTTTCACTGGTTCTGATCTCCTACATCACCACTTTCTTATACACTTGCCATGGACACATCAACAAGATCTTTCGAATATTTTTAGTCTATCCTTTTGCATTGCCGATGTCCATCTGACCTGGCGGTTCTCCTTGGTTGTTCCTGTACCAAAACCTGTCAAAGATCCCACCCTGTCTCTGCCTACAGGCTAATTTTTCCTCTCATGTGTTGGTAAACTCATGAAGAGGCTTGCAGTGGCGTGCCTCACCTGGTTTTGAGAGAGAAATAACTTATTTCCACCTCACCAATTTGGTTTCCAACCCCCATGTGGTACCATGGATGCCATCATTCTTTGAACATAATATTCAATAAGCTCTTTGTATCCAGTAAATAGTCGTTGCTGTTTTCTTTGACCTCTCTGATGCATTTGGCAGTGCCTCTCACCAAGGGATACTCTACAAGTTGGCCTATCTTGGGGTGTCTGGTCGACCTCTGCGTTGGGTCTCTAGCTTTCTTGGAGACCGTTCTTCTCCGTTTCTGTATCAGCAGCTTCCTCTCAGGCTCACTCCATCATTCCAGGTGTTCCACAAGACTCTTTATTGTTCTTCCTTCTGCTCTCCCTACTATTGCAGATCTTATAACATCTATTTACGCTGGCGGCATTACCACGTGTGTCACTGCTGACACTGTTCCATCTGCTCAGGTCCTTCTCCAAGGTGCCATAGCAGTAAGATCCGATAATCAATCCCTTAAAATCAAGCACCTCTTTCTTTACCCTCAAATGGTCTGTTTCTGGCACTCCAATCCCATACTCTAAACAGTAAAAATTACTTGACATTATATTTTATTCCTCTTGTCTATCCTAGCGCCTACACCTTGACCTCTTAGGACTCTGTTGTCAGGCTCACATCAACATCATAAAGGTCCTAGTTGGTTCTCGATTTGGTGCTTCTCAGTTCATACTCCGTGACTATTACCAAGCCCACATTGGTGGTCTGACAAACGAGGGGTTGCCCTTGTACTTCTCTGCATCCCTTTCAAGCTCCACTTTCGGGATTTGGCGTCATCTCAAAGGACACCATTATATTGATTATGATAATTTAAAAAACAAACGAGAAAATACAAGCTCTAAGGATGCAACGGGTGTATTGA
The DNA here is from genome assembly GCA_016164225.1 of Gammarus roeselii. Classification (NCBI taxonomy): domain Eukaryota; kingdom Metazoa; phylum Arthropoda; class Malacostraca; order Amphipoda; family Gammaridae; genus Gammarus; species Gammarus roeselii. Next base: position 1,125 of record SDVV010023014.1, on the reverse strand, counting down.
TAAAACATAATAAGCCGGACCTGGGTTTCCAAAATAATGAGAGAGACAGTGCTCAACAGGGTGCGAGCATTAAATAAAGTACTTTACCTCTAACATCCAAACGTAGAACGTGTAGAGATTACGTGAATTGGGGGGAGTACACCCAGGCCTTAGACGAAAAGGAAAATACTGAAAATATGGGAAAAACGTGGGATACATCAAGGGGAATGGAAACCAGTGACAGTGATATTGAAACGTGTGACAGTGATACCAAAGAGATGTCATGTGGATAAAAACTTGATGAAGTTGAAGGGAACCGAATTATTAAATGGGATAATAAAATGGTATCAAGTATAAAAAGTGTAAAATGGTATAATAAAATCAAATATATATCTGATTTTGTTTCAAAATTGTTGGAAATGAACCATGAAGAGAGCTAATCATTTCTCAAACGTTTGTGTGCTAGAAGAATTACGTATATATCGCATATCTGCGGGAATATAGTGAGTGAGACTGACAGCGCCAGTAAGAAAAAAAAAATCGATGTCAGTAACATGTAACAATAATTAAAAAAATTAGCGTCGAGAAAAGAGGGATAGGTCTTGCAGTGATGCATACAATACTCCCAAAGGTGTATGTCTATCTGAAATGTGTACCAAGGGCAGCGGTCTAGAATTCAAGAGACCAGAGAAAAAACACAATCAGATGATAAATCTTACACCAATATGATGAGCCGACACCTAAAAATGAGAAGTAATGCTTATCATTGATGAAGAAGCCGCCGAGTGCCTCTGATACCGCCGATCATGATAAGACCAGAGAGGGGAGTCGAAGTCATTACTCATGTTTTGCACAGTTGCTCCCATTGATTTTCGAAGTGAATATTCATGTTCTGACGATAATGATAAACCCATCTAATTCCCTAATAAAACAAACGGGGTATAAATCTAATATCAATAAAATATAACAGGTAAATCTTTGTTTGCAATATTTCTAATTTAACTTGAATGCCTAGCAATGATATTTGCAGTTATGCAACATGACTTGCATAGAATTGCATACAACGCCTCTTGTCTTGCATTGAAAATGAGATAAATACTCTGAAATTTAAACTGCACTCGGTTACTTATGGTATTATAGATATGT
>SDVV010023013.1:0-12837 GCA_016164225.1 Gammarus roeselii | reverse complement strand
TTCTCCAGGGAGGTGAGAATTATATATATATTTCCACTTGACCTAGGGGAAACAACCATATGTATATGCATACTTGAAAAATTCAATCCCAATGCAGTGCATGGGATCAAAAACAACTCGCGAAAAGACTATTTCTGGCGTACATGCTTCAAACAGAGACATTCAGCTGTGTGTGGCAATAGGTTGTTCAACTGCTAATGGCATCCCTGATGGGTGCGAAGCAACGAGTCGTTGCTTTAGAATCTAGTTAATGTGTAGCACCTTTGTTGACCTTGAGATGACTGACCTCTGTTGTTGAAGCGCCAGAACTCGTAACTCACGCTGACCAATTCAAATCAACGCAACTTTGTGTACCCTGTTCTTCACGTTTTACTCTCTCTTAGATCAACCTTGTATCCTTTAGTTTTTCATTTTGTTACTCTGTTGTGGAGGCACTGGTAAAAGGCAGTTTCTTTTGCTTGATTGGGTCTTTAATCTTTTCATGAATGCTGCCCTGACGAACTCGAGCAAGTCAGAATGGCCATCGACTGGCCATTTTGATTCCTCACTCTGATACGACTGTCTACGTCACCTTGATACGACTGTCTACGTCACCTCAAAAATACTTCCAGGAATGTTGTCAATACATGACTCCTCAACTATATACCTTCCCTCAGGGGGTGTGCTCGTCAAAATCACGTCTCCCTACGGAAGTCTGCTCGTGTATATCACCTCCCCCTAGGGAAGTGTGATTGTGTATATCACTTCCCTGGAGAAGTGTGTTCTTCTATATCACCTCCCTAGGGAAGTGTGTTCGTCTATATCACTTCTCTCTAGGGAAGTGTGCTCGTCTCTATAACCAATGGAGCGTTTTCTCAGTGAAGTGTGTTCGTGTATATCACCTCTCTCTATGGAAGTGTGCTCGTCTATATCACCTCTCCCTAGGGAAGTGTGCTCGTCTATATCACCTCCCTGGAGAAGTGTGTTCGTCTATATCACCTCTCTTTAGTGAAGCGTGCTCGTCTCGATCACTTCCCTGGAGAAGTGTGTTCGTCTATATCACCTCTCTCTAGTGTAGTGTGCTCGTCTCTATCACCTCTCCTTACGGAAGTGTGTTTGTCGATATAATCTCTCCTCGAGGAATTGTGCCCGTCTGTGTCACTTCTTTCTCTCTGAGGTTGTTTGTTTGTCTACGCCACCTCTCTCTGAAGATGTTTGCCCGTCTATGTAATCTCTGAAGGAGTTTGCCAGCCTGTTCTCCACATGACAGTCCTCCCCGGAAGGATGTGTTTGTTTCGCGACTCGTGCAATGTACAAAATAGACTGTAGTAATTATTTGCTGAACATTAGTGTTTAGTAGTGGTGTTGCTGTCGATGAAATGGTCTCACGATCGCCGATGAATCTTCTCAAACGATGCTTGTTTTATATCGTTAATATTGTAGTTCCGACTGGGCATCAGCGGAGCGTGATCAAATTGCCGACAATATTCGAGGTAAACATTTAGGTTAATGAGACAAAGTTTATACGTGCGTGTAATTAAACTAAACACTAGCGGAGGCCAGCTGCGTCTATGCGGCCTCAGCAGTACTGTAGCGATGGAGATATTTATATTTTATATGTAAGCCTTCTTAATATCTCTTGTCTCATTTATAATAGTTTTTAACGTACCGCAGTAGGAGAACTAAAAGACGCAAGGCTGTTGCCGTGAGCAAAGGTACTCATAGTTGTTTATATGCTTGTCCTGCTAAAGGCAACCGAGGCCTGTTCCCCAACCGGACAGGAGTCATCTGTTAAGCTCTTTCGCGGCGTTGTTCAACACAGTTGTAAATGTTCTTGTTGTAGCATAGATCGCTTTGTGTTCTCTTTTCTTAGCGATTTTTACTGTTTATTTTCTGTATGTATATAAAAGATTGAAGGAACGTCGCCGCCGTCTCCTTTTATTGCTACCGTGAAAGCTTTCCTTACAGCTCTATTCAGATTTCTTTAATTGTCAACTACATTGAAAATTGTGCTCCAGTGTTTAACCCACCCAGCGGGTGGGAAGGAATTGTTGTAATTAACATATAGCTTACGGTATTCTTTCTATTTATTTTATTTCGTCCTGGACATGAATTCCGTTCCGTTCGCTATCTCAATATAGTTTTAATGTTGCACTTCATTAAGATACTTGTCGCCACTTCATCGAGTGTGTCTGATGATTATTTTAGGAACTAAAAATCTCAGTTTTGTTTGCGGTTGCCAATCCTTCATGGTTTTTGAAATAAACATTGAACTCTTGAACTTTTCATGACACGTTTTATCGTAGCTATAGGTATTATGGGATCCACTCCACTGTAAGTATTGTTACGAAAAATTGGTCTGCGACACTGCGATGTGTGACAAATGAATCCTTACCCATCACATTCCTGCTTGTATCCATCGCATGGCTATTTCGCGTAACTCTGCCACTGGAGACCAGGCTTTGATAATACTGCAGAGCATAGAAAATCCTTTGGCATTTAAGCTCAAAATAGCTTCCTCACTGAACTCGCTCGATGGGGAAGAAATTTTTGTCATTAAATATTCTAATAAAAATATCTCAACTTTCAATGAAATCTTGATCTTTGTAAGACCTTGAAGGTGCAATCATTCAACTGTTTCATTGCGTCGGTAAAATAATGTTTAGGACAATGAAAATGAGTTTGAATAGACTTTTTCCAAATACAACGATTTCTGGTCTTTAATTTCCCATGGCCGTTCAAATGAGGGGCTTGTAACGTCTCCTGCAAATCGGTAACTGGAAAGGAACTATGCAAAGATATTTGTTCTCGATTTGTAAGATTGTACATGCATTGCTGAGCATGCGCACTTCCATAATTAAAATCCGCGTAGCTCTCGAGAAATTTAGATTTATTTACAGATTGTACATAATAATCTTGATCACTGCAACCAGATCATTAACTCAATAATTTTGCAGTTTCTTCTCCGACCGTGTCGTTGCAACAGTCTCTGTTGCTCGTCACTCTTGTCCGGCCATGTCGTTGCAACATTTTCTGCTGCTCGTCACTCTTGTAAGGCCGTGTCGTTGCAACAGTCTCTGCTGCTCGTCACTCTTGTCTGGCCGTGTCGTTGCAACAGTCTCTGCTTGTCGTCACTCTTGTCCGGCCGTGTAGTTGCAACAGTCTCTGCTTGTCGTCACTCTAGTCCGGCTGTGTCGTTGCAACAGTCTCTGCTGCTCGTCACTCTTGTCCGGCCGTGTCGTTGCCTCAGTCTCTGCTTGTCGTCACTCTTGTCCGGCCGTGTCGTTGCAACAGTCTCTGGTTGTCGTCACTCTTGTCCGGCCGTGTCGTTGCAAGTCTCTGCTGCTCGTCACTCTTGTCCGGCCGTGTCGTTGCAACAGTCTCTGCTGCTCGTCACTCTTGTCCGGCCGTATCGTTGCAACAGTCTCTGCTTCTCGTCAGACTTCCCGAGTCACCGCTTCCTTCGTCATAGCCTCAGTTGTCAAATTTTCCATGTCGAATAATCAACGAGAAACACGGTCTTCTCAACATTTCTTTGGTGCACACATTTGCTGTGTGCCAATTAAGACTTTTCAAATTACCTCGAGGTTAAAGTAGGTAACAAGTTTATCCAATTGATATGAATTATTTAACTCTGATATTGAATCATTTTTCAAACCAATTTGCCTTTAGGTCTGAAGTAAGATTAGTTGCGGCATAGAGGGGCTGAATTGAGGTATGTATTTGGCATAAATTGAGTAGAAATGCCACTGAGTGCATTCTATTATTAGGCTAATCTTTAGTCCGGATCATTGCTAATATTGGTGACTGTCAATCGTTTTGAGCGTGAGTGCACGAGAGGAGTTCGAGGGGCGCCTTGAGGTCGGTCACACTTCTGTGTTATTCGGCCCTGTGTCTATATCAATAGTTGACGGTTAACGTACAAAGAGGTAAGAAGTTCGTGCTTCTATAAGAATCTTCTATATTTCTACCCTGATCTAGATTAGTATTAGATGTAAATAAAGCTGCAGTAAATATTACAAAGCAGTCTCTGAGGCTTTATGACGAAAGATAATCGGCTTGGATACTTCCGTGCCGTTGTGTGTAATAGTTGTTGTGCCATCCCAGAATAGAATGTCGACCATCTTAACATACGGTTATGAGACTACCGTTAATAAATTAGTATTGTAATGTTATGTGAGTAGATGAAATGTCATCGGATGTGATGGTCAAACTAAACCATCTTTCCTATATATTCCACTACTTGTACTTATATTTGATTCATTTCAGTAGCATCGCTTAAATTTTAAATGCCAACAAACGTATGCACAGCCAAAATGCGGATCAAAGTCAGCAATTCATATTCGCAATTAATTTCTACCTGTGTATTTCTTATCAAATGGCAATATGTATTGACCCCATTAGGATGGTACATTTAATTGCACGTTGCTTGTTTCATAAGAATTTCATTTACATTTCTCGACGGTTCTAATTTACTCCTGATGAAATATTGAATGTGGGAGCAGTTATTCAACTCTGAGGAGTCGCAGGTTCATAACTGGCTTCTTTAGCGGATTATCTACTCTTATGATCATTTACTCTGGTTTTTAAATTATACCGATGTATCTCTAACCAGCCACGCTGTTACCGGCAAAAACTGTTGTTTTAAATCCGATTTATTTGTGAAACATATGCAAGTGGTTAACGGTTCAATTACCAATGTATCATAGAAATGTGAAGCTATCAATCTTCGTGATTTATAATCGACGTCTCCAGAGTTGCCTGGAGTGAGCATCCTTGATTAGACCAGACGCGTTCCTCCCTTCTCGAGTGGTTGCGCTCTACTTGTACAGAGAGACAGAGTTCCACCGCCAATAACTCATCCAGGTTATTGGCAGTGTTCTCATACCTTGGATCCTGTTTGCCATTTATTCATATTTTGTATTCTGCGCTGGCGAGTAGTAACATTGAAACATTACTTACCAAGTCACTAAGCTAAACTAATGGCTGTAGCCGTCATGTGTCGCGTGAACAGCCCTCTTAATCTATCCGTTCCTTAAGGGGTGTACCTGAGGTCCATGGTGAGCAAGAAGGAACCTTTAATATTGCTAGCACATTATTTCCAGCAGATGAGTGACCTGTACGAATTGTTTAGGTTATAGTTCGTCATGCATGTTGTTTTTTAATTATTTATTATTATTTTCCGTCGTTCAACTTCGTGATCCGAGTGAATTGTTGCACAAGGTGTTTTTTGTGTATATATTGTAAATAATAATAATAACGTTCACTACTATTGAATAAAGCATAATTGTTTATCATCGATATTGCATCTTTTATTTATTACCTTAACATTGGAATCAATGTCCTACACGTTTTGCTCGCAGTGGCCCGTGCTTCGACCATGTGTTAAATCGCGGTAGTTAGCAGGGTTGAACAAGGTGTCGGGGAGTTTTGTGCTCCTCCAGCTATTCAGAGCACAATTTAGGAGTTATTAGGTTGCCGTTTTTTCATCACGTTTCTCTACGTTAGTCGACGTAGAGTGATTTCATGATTATTCTGTGTTCTCTGTGGAGTTCCCTGCACTCGACCCAGCATCCTCTATACGCCGTATTCTCAGACAGTCTGAGTGTCCTCACCCAGCTTAAAACTCCACTACAAACATCCCGTTCTTCGTGAAATGCAGCACTATCTCATGGCGATGTCCCAGACGGATCAGACAGTTGAATTCTGCTGTATCCCCGGACACGCGAGAAAAAGAGGAAATGAACTTGCATACTCGCTTGCTAAACTGGCAGCCACTCACTAAGAATTTTTTTTCCATTACATTACCGAGACTGGTTCCCTATCATCAACTCCCATATAACATCCCGATGGGTTGAAATGGGGCAACAGAGTGGACAAAAAATGTTTTCAGTCAAACCCTCAGTCGGAGTATGGGAAACAAAGTTCACCTACATAGAAAAAAAGTTCATCAACCGCTTGTGCACAGGACACACTTGGATAACTCACAACTACCTGAAGGATGTCGATATGGGACCAAACGCGCCACCTTGCCCCTGTTGCCACCAAGTGGCTATCAGCGTGAAACACTTACTGGTGGATTGCAACGCACTCGCTGCAGCCCGACGAGCGTTTCTATATCCCCCGTGCAACCTACAAAGCCTACTCACTGACCCAACCTACCGCAAAAAGCTTATCGCTTTCGGAAAACACGCCGGACTATACGAAGCTGTCTAAACCCCAAACGCCTGTGCAAGTGAGGTGGTCTCTCCACCCCATTACGCACAGAGATAACAATACATTTACGTAGATACGCATTGAACCTTTACTTTCTTTTACGCGCTAGTACGCGAGTATGCCACTATTGAAATATGTACTTGATTTCACCTTGACAAGACGTAATCTTTTCCGATGCGAGGCTGTGCGAACTTACCTGAATCATTGACGGTCGCGCCCTACGTGGGAGGGAGCCTGTTATGACTCACGTAAATGGATGATCACGTCAGGCAGAAAACGCTAATATGACCCATAAAATATGATATAGGAAATCGGAGTGCATATTCCCTCACGAGAACAGCAATAACTACCAGAAATAACGAAAAGAATGATAAACTCCACCACAGATCATCTTGTAAAATTAGAATTTGACATTCGACAAGCTCTCGTCCGAAGGGAACATTTGGTTTCAATTTTTTTGGATAAAGATCTAAACCGCATGGGCCTGAGAGACCTTTCGTAACATTTTATCCACTAATTGCAGCAGAATCTTTCCATTATGGTCAAGGTCGGTGACACTTTTGTAGAGGACAAGTGTCCAAACAATTGGTATTAAGATATACCAATAATCATTATCTTGCTCATTGGTGCTCATTCAAATAGACCGAATCATGGGAGCCGACATATCCAAGATGTGAGTTTCAGACAAAACTAGTTTAAACTATTCCGCTAGCGGCAACATCGAGTAAGCCTGCGGCAAGGCATCAAGAACCAAGACACTCATTCCCTACACATTTTTTTTGTTCGTGATTAAATGCGTGTGTCTGCCAGAAATACTGGGTAAGTTCTTCAGTTTGTTAGAATTTCGGAACAGCTTGTTTTTAAGCATGCAGATTATTTATGAATCACCATACATAGCCAATTTGTGGAACTGATCAGTTCAGAGTACCGCACCAGGCTAAATGTGATGTGGCGTGATTATGTGATTATTGTAAGTGTAATATAGGACAACAAAATATAAATATTTGAACGCAATCTTAGATTATTTGTGCCCTTTCCTAGTTTTATGCTTAAAGCTAGCTGAACATATTCTGGTAACTGATATACATTTTGTAAGATAAATAATGTCATAAACCATGTGGAAGCCAAGCCTGACTGTATTTTGTGTCGGCTAGAAAATAATTTCAGCAGGTATGTACTACATAATTCATAATGCAGTTTTATAATTAACAAAATTGGAATTTCATTTAAGAAATAAATTCCATAATAGTCAATTCTAAAACATGGTTTTTCATTACCACTCAACGGAGCCAGTCCTTCTATTCCTAAATTATAATAAGAATTTATGCTCACTACTTAACTTGACTTGTGGGTACCAGACTGAGCCCAAACTTTCCATTCAATTAAAGGCAAAAATTATTGCCTGTGGCTTTAGTGGGTGAAATTAACGAGGTCTTGGATCAAAGAGACCTTACTCCTTGTAACAAAAGAAATTATTCCTCAGCCCAGTCCCCGGGGCCTAGCTAGGCTACCCGGGAGCACCACTAATGGGGGTTCATAGGACCAAGAGAAAATTAAACTGATCCTAGCAAGAATGCCACAACGTGCCCCGGATCAAGCAATCGTCGAGGCAGGAGGCCCCATTCTTGGACCACAGGTTCAAGTTAGAGCCCAAACAATGGAGCTCCACGCTCATTGCCTTTCAGTCCGGGCCTCCAGAGGAAACCACCATAATTAGCTAAAAAAAAATTCACACTGCCGATTTGTTTGTCTTTCATTGTACAGCAACCCTAATTTACTTATCAATTCATTGGGCAAATTAACTGTCTTCTTATTTATGCTCTTCCTATTCTCTTGTTGCCATTATTTTAAAATCTTGTGCGTATCTGAAACTGAAAAGCCATTGTAGCCAAGGCCCAATACTGAAAATAATTTTATCTACCGACGTGCGCTTTCATTATTAAATCTTTACATGAACAAAAAGTATCCTGATAAAGAAAATATCGCTTAATTTGATATAGCCATGTAGCTACTGTTATATAAACATCTAAACTGTTTTATTTAGAGCAGTCATCGACCTCGAAAATTGGTGTCGTAAACTAAACTTTCTTGTCATCTTATCCCCAGGATGTGAGCGCCCCTCAGGGCTTCGTCCTTAGTGTCAATATTTTTATCCTCGAAATCGATCAGCTAGCAGACAGCCTCCCACGTGATGGGAAGCTGCTCTCTTCCCTGTGCGTGGACGACTTATAAATAATCTAAACACTGTAGCCTTTCAACAATTCAACATGAACTCTAGAAGTAGTGCTCAAACCAAGTTGGGACCTGGTCCTCCTTTATTGAATTAAGATTTTTGACATCGAACTAGAAGCATGCATTTTTCATCTCTCCGGTCTACACCTAGAACCAGCGCTAATGCAGCACAAAGACCTCGTATACGATGACTCCATCAAGTTTCTTGTTCTCGTGTTGGATCTATGGGTCTCTGTTTTATGATTATTAATCAGAAGGTTCCTTGGTCACTATTGGTTATTTGTCGCAGAGGAGCGAGGGTTTGAATAATGAACACTGATGAGTTTTAAAAGCGTGAGTTTATTGTAGATGATTAATGATTGGATACCTAATTTGAGGATGGTTAGGTGCGAGGTAGCTGGAAACATCCGGCTGCGCGCGCGGTTTACCACGGATCTTGAGAGCCTCTGAGAAGTGTAGATGAGCAATAGACAGCAGGTCATGTGTCGGAGTCGACGATGGTCGGGAGAGGGTGAAGTCTAATCTAAGCGCGCGCCCTACGAGGGAGCCTATTATGACTCACGTTAAGGCTCTGGTGGAAATGAGGCTCAAATTAAATCAAATCTAATCTAAGCATACACGGTTTAACAAATGACTGTTACGGCGTCGTTGAGCGAATGTGCTGGGAACAAGAGAGCTCGCTGGTTCTCGCTGGTGCTGGGAACAAGAGAGCTCGCTGGTTCTCGCTGGTGCTGTGAACAAGAGAGATCGCTGGTTCTCGCTGGTGCTGGGAACAAGAGCGCTAGCTGGTGCTGGGAACAAGAGAGCTCGCTGGTTCTCGCTGGTGCTGGGAACAAGAGAGCTAGCTGGTGCTGGGAACAAGAGAGCTCGCTGGTGCTGGGAACAAGAGAGCTAGCTGGTTCATGAATAGATCGGTGTTGCCCAGTTTTTAATTCAAACTTTTGAAGATTACAAACGCAAAATTAAAGATTGTGTTGGATGCTTATTCTTAGGTAACGTTTAGGAAGGATCTCTAACAAAGGCTGTCGTAGTTTATAATCGGCTTGCGTTGTATTGTGAACTCTGTATTGGTGGTTGTAAGCCAAACAACAAAATAGAGTTAGTTGATTTGTTTGCTCGAATAGCTGTTGGATTGCTGACACCGAACGTTCGGTGCTAGCAAGCCAACAGCTATTCGAGCAAACAAATCAAAAAACTCTATTTTGTTGTTTGGCTTACAACAACCAATACAGAGTTCACAATACAACGCAAGCCGATTATAAACTACGACAGCCTTTGTTAGAGATCCTTTCTAAACGTTACTTAAGAATAAGCATCCAAAAAATCTTTAATTTTGCATTCGTAATCTCCAAAAGTTTGAATTAAAAACTGGGCAATACCGAATTCGTGAACCTGGAAGGTTATAATAATATGTTGCAACCAGTCATTCAATATCAATCACTGCGTCATACACTGGTTTCATTTCCGCTGTTGCATACTAATCCTAACTTGTTGAGCGAATTCCTGACAATGAAGCAATGCTGGAATACTTTACTCCGTGTTGCTAAATTGCTATCTTATTACTGCGATACGAATTTTTACATGTTTACATGTACAGATATGTATATATATATTTTTTCTTCACGTATTATTTAATACTATTCTAATTCTACGCATGACGTCACGAGTATTTGACGTCGAACTTTGTACAGTATGAACGCTACGACCCCAATTTCACATGGCGACCTCACATTGCAGCCCTGCGGACCCGCTGCCGAAGGGCGACAGGAATTATCCTCTTGGTTACATCAACGAAATTTGGTGCCGATATGGTCACCGGAAGATGTACAGAACATGGGTGAGTTCACTCCTTGACTAAAGAGCTGCCGTTTACAATGCAGCAGCCCAAAATACTCGAACCCCTTTCAATCATCGCAAACAAAGCTATGTACGTCACAACCAGCATTTTCCGTTCCGCTCCCATCGATGGGGAAAGGTCGGCGACACTCATGTCACCATCGTATTCGCAAGAAATGGGCGTCCCTCAAGGAAGTGCCCTCAGTGCCACTCTTTTAATACTTAAAATCGAACAGCTAGCCGACATTCTCCCCGTGAAGGAAGACTGCTTTCATCAATATACATAGACGACTAACAATATTTTATAGACACCCTAGCTTTTTACCAAACCAACGTAAACTCCAGAAGTGTCTAACCAAGTCGGGAACTGGGCTTTCTTAAACAGATTCCGATTTTTGCCTTCTAAAACTAAAATCACGCATTTTACTCCCAATCCAGGCTTACACCCGAAACCAGCTCTAACGTTGCACAACATTCCTCATGTATACGAAGGATCCATAAACTTCCTCGGTCTTGTGTGGGATCCTAATTAGCAGGGCGACCCTACATTACAGCCCTGTAGACCCGTTGCCAAAGGTCAGCGGGACTTATCCTCACTGTAACATCCCTGAAATTAGGTGCCGATACAAACACCGATATGACGTTCAGAACAATAATACGCGCACAACTATGTGGGGTCTTATTTTATTTTCTAGATTGAGCGTGAAATGAAGAACGATGATTGAAATGTTCGTAAAGATGTGATTGCTAATGCTTGCAAGAATGAGAAATATGTGGGCCTTGAAATTGCTCTGTTGACGCATGAGTTAAATCATAAAGAACGTTACTAATGGATGAATTATATGAGATGAATATCAAAATAAATTGAAGAACTGCTTAAGTGACCGGGATGCGGCTGTGTTTAGCATGCGACACTGTTTGCATGAGATGTTATGATGTAATGAGCATAGTGAGCATAATGAGCATAAATGAGCATAATGACATGGAACCCGTATTAAAATGGCTAACAAATATTTAGAGTTACACTTAACTGCAAGAATTTAATAAGATATAGTTATTACAGTAGTGAGGCGGTCGTAGGATCTTTGTAGTTGAGAGAAACATAGTACAGTAATTGTAGTATGACGATTGTGGTATTTGTCGTGGCACTTATCATTTGCTGGTGGATGAAGTGAGATGGGCAGACACTGGTGGCGACGGCAGTGCGGCGTTCTGTGGTAACCACATCTTGGTGAGTTGGTATCAGGCGCTGGGGCGGCAGACCACAAGCTGGTGGCGCAGTACGCGGATGCGTAAGGCAAGTGCCAAGAGGCTGCAATGCAACAATATATACTGTGAGTTAGCATGTATTCCTGCGCACCAGAATTTACCAAAGGAGAAGGTTAGCATGTATTAGAGAAATGTTGGGCTGTTGTTACAGCTCTCCGACGCCACCTAAAGCAGGTATTAGCATACAGCAAAATTTATTAATAAGGTCTGGTGATAATTCAATCTCCCTCAGAAATCAATTCTGCAAAACGTGGTTGAGAGAAACGTGCGCGGCTGATGTAAACTAAAAAAGGGCGGAAGAACTTAGATGGTTGATTTTCCTTGACTATAGTGCCACCAGGAATGTTCCCAAATTGTTCAACAAATGATACTACATTTGACTTGTTGTAGAAGATGTTCACCGAAAGTTTCAGTTGCAGCCTGCAAGCGGACATCTTGGCAGGCTTTTGTTTACCTTTGCAAGCTCTGCAACATCCGTTGCAAGAATTCAACTGGGGCTGCAACGTGAGATGCAAAAGTTTGATTGTGTTGTTGGGACTTGTTGCGTATTGTACTATTTGTTAAACACTAGGCAGTCGTTGATATTTTGTTTACTAGACAACCCATACAACGACCTTCATGGTGCATTGCCATTCCTTTCATTCATTCCATTCGTGATCATCCATTTATTCGTTCCATTCATCCAATTGGCAATACCAAAGGTCTGTGAGTCTAATTATGTTTTATCAATACCTGTTGACGTGTTGCTAATTGCTTGCTACTTACTGCGTATTGGTTACTCTATATTTGATAGAATGAACATTGGCACCGTGGCTTCTAAGACTACGATGTGAATTTAACGATTAATTTATTTACTTTGCTATTGTACATTTATCGTCATATTTACACGGCTAATGGTACTGTGGTAGTAGGGCCAAGAGCAAGATGGTTGGACGCTACATCACATCACTCCCTTACCAGACGGAACGTCGTGGTGAGGTTTTGTGAGGTGCGGTGTGTTGTGCGCCGTTAGTTGAAGCGTAGTGATCTTTTAATAATCCTACCTGACCGAGTGCACTTTGCTTCTATCAGTGTGTTGATTTTGACTTGATGGTGTGCCCGTTTTGATGGTTTGCTTGTATTTGTTGATTGCTGCTTGAGTATTCGTGGTGCTTGTTGTGAGTTGTTTGTTGAGTTACTGGGCGGCGTGTTTACAAGTGTTTACAAGTGTAGGAAGACAACAACAGGCATATTGGCCCAAACTAGGTTGCCTTTTGGTAGCAAGAGTGTTAGTTCTGGAGTAGAACGTCTAAGAGGCCTATTGGC
>SDVV010023012.1:0-12837 GCA_016164225.1 Gammarus roeselii | reverse complement strand
AGGGTGAACCTAAATTAACTGACCCTTTTAATTTGTTAATAAATGGAAAACTAAGAACGCTATGAAGTTGAAACTTGTTTTATTTAAAATAAGAACATTTGTATGGTAATATTGTATCCTAGTTACGACATAATCATATATAGTCTGCTAAAATTTGTGTTTAATTATCAACCCTTAAATTTTCATCATGATTCACTACAGCAAAGAAAAAAGAACGAGAATTCTGCAAACCTACATCAGGACGATGTCAATAACAGAAGCTCAACGTGATTACAGGATCCATTTTGAAACAAGAATCAGTCCTTCAAAAAACACAATTAAATCGTTTTATCGAAAATTTGCGGATACCGGGAATGTTAATGACAAACCACGATCAGGAAGAAAAAGGTCAATTCGAACTGAAGGCGTAATCGCAAGAGTTGCTGTGAGCATTACAGATAATCCTAAAACCTTCCCTAGAAAACGAGAAGCACGTTTTCTAGTGGAGGTTTTAGGATTATCTGTATTGTTTTACAGCTCGATAAAACGACTAAAGCCAGACTCGGCCCTTACGATGCAGAGTACCTACACTGCCTCGCTCATAAATTATCTAAAAAGTGAATGCAGTGCGGAACAATGAAATACAGTAATGACTTTACTCCGCGTGTGTTACAAAAACCGGTAACGAACTTTACGAGGAATTCGTTCTCATACCGGCAAAACTAGGTAACAATCTATATATACCTAACCAAAGGGGCAAAGCATAAACATGACAGGCCATGAATGGATTTTGACGCATTCCAGCAAATACCATACCAGATTTTAGAGCAAGATAACGGATTCTCCACTGAAACATAAATGCAAATCCCTGGTCTATTTTGGCAAAAAAAAATATCATTTCAATTTCATCACAGCTTCTCCCGAGGTGTCCTGTTCTTTTCAGGTGAAATAAAAGTGTAACGAACGACGTATAAATGTATATTCAACATACAAATCACATTTGAACTGTGAGGAGTTTGCCATACCGGATAGTCGTGATGTAGCCAACTCAAGTAAATGCTGTTACTGTCATATTGAAGTTTCTACAAGAAGATCAAGCGACCGGCTATGGAAGTGTAAGCATGAAGACAGCATTAGATGTGGCAATACAGATGGCGTTATAGGCAAAACAAAACAGTTAGTCCATTGCATTTAAGATGGGTATATTACATCATAAAACATAGTAAGCACTGGCTACACACGGCTTGGTCTAAACTTAAAGAGAAAGGTAGAAAACTTTTGGAGATCACGACATGTTTCATTGGAATTTTGTCCATGATATTGAGAGCAAGTGCATACACACAGATGAGGACAAATAAAATATTTGAAACGGTAATAAAATATGCAGCAAACATTACATAAAATAAGCAGTATTAGAATGAATAATCAATAATGATTGTATGCCCATCCGCATTTCTACCACGATAAGTATAACTACCTACTGAAGTATAACTTTCTTCGGCTAATTTCTTAACTGACGAGAACAGTAGATGAATGCCATTGATATACTACAGTTATAAGAAGATTACCCAAGTCAAATATATTTGTGAGCGTGCGAAACATTGGCTCTATTACCCAATAGCCCTTCGTGTGCTGCAGCACCGCTCTAATGGGTCCTATGGCGGTTACCAGTATGGTGTGCTTGTGAGAGTGTGCGTAGTAACGCAACGATTACCTCGACCGTCAAAATACTAGCCATATTATTCCTCATTCTCCAAAGAAATTGACGCCTAAGAAGAGCTTGTGACAATACTGTTGATGTTAAGCTAAGCATTCATTTCTTGAAAGGCATTAAATTTATTGTGAAATTAATCAAAGTTCTTGTTGACTGCAGAGAACATGACTTTACATGGCTAGGCGGAGGTAGTATGCATGGACATACAGTAGCTTCTAATAGGTGAATGGTGGCATGTGTGTAAGCGGTCACAGAGGAGATGCCTGGTCTCTCTGCACACAAATTCACGTAAGGTTGACAGAACCCAAACTCTCAACCTGCCGTACCAGACACTGGCACTGCAGCAAGGAAAACTATTTAATAGATCATTGAGGCCACAAACCATCGTGGACCGATCAGGCCTCCATCGGACAAAAAGCAAACAAACCACAGTAGCGTAGCTGATGACAAAAAGTCTTCAGACCCAGATCGCCCAAGGCGTCATAAGTTTTAGTACAGCAATTTTTATGTGAAGTTTTATTAGATTAAGATGTCAAAGCATGTTTTTTTACCCGATTAGGCCCGAGGCTATTTAAAAGTGACTATGTTTTACTGTAACGTGAAACCGTGAGCATGTAAGGCTGAGGAGCCGGAATAAAACATCCTTGAAAGCGAGGACAAACATGAACAATTTGACTTCTACCAGTAACATCACGAAGCTTTTATCTGTCCTATTATTAGTCAGATATTCCTAAAGCGTTTACTTGTTATGTTTTCGGGTGTGAAACAGAATTGTGTTTGATACATACTTTGCACGGAAAATGACAGAAATGCTTTTGACACTCGGAAGTGGAAACTAAAATTTCCATGAGTACATGACAACATATTACTCTTTCTTGACGTCAGAAATATATATTTCAGCTTATAAAACACGAGTTCATAGCAAACTGAACGAGTCCTCAATAAAATCAACACCTACCAGAGTATCTCGACAACAGAACACTTTAGGAAATTATGTACATAGTAATACACATTGTCAGCTAGGTAACAAATATTCTTTTGGTTCTAATCTCCTCTGCACGAGTAATCGAAATGAGACTATCTACCTTCCATAAATTATGACATGCATCAGAATATCAGAATTTTACTGAAATGAACATATCCACTACAACATTCCTTTTGTAGTTGTAGTGAGAACTTATAAGTAGTCTTAAGCTAATAGGTCTAACGCCATCCCTGTGTTGCCGTGGCCCGAAGCAAAGCAGGGATGAGGCTCACTACGATCTCGTTCACCTCCAAACGCCGAACAAAGAACGGGCCACCGAGCGGCTGACAGATCGTCAAACGTGTAAGGGAGAGGGCTAAATAATTCAGTAATTCTTCCGTAGTCTCGCTAAGCGTATTGAGGGTAACGGATCAGGAAACACCTAACGTAACTTATCTCAACGCCGGGTTGCGTGGAGAAATAAACCCGAATCTTCCTAATAACCAGAATTTTCATAGACTACAAAAACTGCCAACTTGCCGGAAGGAATTCTCTGTCGTAGGTTATAACGATTACCAAGTAGTCTCTCTATTCTCTGTCAGAACAATGCTCTGATGTCAACAGCAACGGAATTATAGCACACGGGTGTGGTATAATTATATTACTGTTGACACCAGAGCATTGTTTCTGGCATTGAGTTCATGTCCCTCGGCCTCACTGAGTCGCATTAACAAGACGCGTGCAGGGATGACCTCATGTGGGACAAGGATGACCTCATGTGGGACAACGATGACCTCATGTGGGACAACGATTGGCGTTGGGACACCCGTTGGACTCGATGTTTTGTACGATGAGATTGATGGTGATTGTTCACTTTCCCCTGGTCAAAATTTCGTGTGTATGCTGTGGCTCAGGTGGTCGGAAAATGTGAGAGAGGCAGTTGCTTGAGCAGCGCACAGACGGCGTCCACGTCAACAGGGCAGAGGGAGCCCACGAGGGAGCCTACACGAGTCAGGCGAACAAACTACATCAAGATGTCTCGCCTGTGGTGGCGGCGTCTGGAGCTTCGGCCCCAGCGAAAGTTCCTCAACCCACCCTGTTCCATATCCTCTACGTTGTGGATTGCGCCTTGTGCGCCGTCTCTACGATGTTGACGTGGACGCAGCCTGTGCGCTGCCCGGGCCGACACTTTCAAGACGCCAGAGCCACGACATATACACTCAATGTTTTTCATGGACTAGTGAATAATCCCCATCATTTCTCTCCTACAAAACATTCCTGTTCCACATGAGGTTATCCCTGCATGCGTCTGGTTGGAGCGTTGCAGTGTGGCTGAGGGACATGAACACGCTGAAAAATTTAATGTTCTGGTGAATACGATAAAAATTATACCACACGGGTGGCCATTTGTCAAGTGCCACACAACCAACAAAGTTAATCCAGACAGCAACAAAAACACTCTACCCCACCACTAAGCCGGTCACCCCCTTATCATCTCCCACCTCCCCTTGTCTAAACACGCGCGTGTCGGTGGGTATCGAGGCATGCGGGCGGTGCGCTGGCGCGGTTTCCACCACCGCTGGGGGAAACCAGTGCTAAGCAACAGCAACAACATCATCCCCACCGGCGATGATGTGAAACAGGGTCGGTTCAAGGACGATGGCTAGGGCCGAGCCCAAGACGAAGTCACCGCAAGCAGGCTCCTTCGATGGAGGGAATGCAACTCATGTAGACTCCTTCGTGGGTCATAAAGATTTCCCCGTCATCTCTTTTCTCTCTACTCTCTACTCTCTGCCGTAGTTCATAACAATTTCCATGTCGTCTCTTTATTTCCTGTCGTAGGTCATAACGATTACTATCTAGTCACCTCACTATTCTCTGTCGTAGGTCATGATGATTACTGCCTAATAGCCTCTCTATTCTCTGTCGTAAATTATAACAATACCATGTCGCCTCACTATCCTCTGTCACAGTTTGAAACGAGTATCCAGTCATTTCTCTTCCCTCTGTTGAAGGTCATAACGATCCACAAATCGCTTATCTATTTCTTGTGATAATATTTAAGGATTACCAAGTCGTCTTTCTATTCTATGTCATAAGTCATAATTATTACTAAGTCATCTCTTCATTCTCTGTCGTAGGTCATAACGACTTTCATCAAGTGGTATGGACCTATTCTGTAGCATAGGACGAGAAGATCACCGTATTGACTGCCGTCAAAGCGAGCTCCCATCCCTCTCGCGCTGCTGGGGTCCACTCATCGCCGAGGTTCTCCTTGAGGTACTCCAGCAACGCTATCCGCACCGACTGCAAAAGAAGATATTTTGGTGACATCAGGTGGAGAAGAGAGTATGGGGGCTTCAGGTGGAAAAGAGTATGGTGGCATCAAGTGGAGAAGAGAGTGTAGCGGCAGGTGGTGGAGAAGAGAGTACTTTCTCATCAGGTACAGAAGAGAGTATTGAGGCATTAGGCAAAGAGATTGTGGTGGCGTCAGGTGAGGTGGGGAATGGTTAATAGTAACGCAGCGTATACTGCACAAACGTAGACATATACTAGATGTAGGCCCATGGCCGCATCCACAACGGAGGTAGAAGTGGGTGTCCGACGGCAAGACGCTCCTAGCAATGGCACTTTCAAGACAAGCTAATTGGTTCTATACGCGCTTTATGATAATTATTAGAGAATATTGAACAGATAATGTGGTTGGTGATTTGCGAGACTTGTTTGGAGAATTCATTCTCCTATTTTGTTGCTGGCGTTCTCCTATTTTGTTTATTGTGCTTGAAACAAGGCCGAGTTGGACTGACAAGCAAATCAATTTTTCTCGAGTTTGATGGAAATTAGAGTTTTAGTAAAATTTCAAACCTGTTTTTTTTGTTATTTTTCGATAATCCAAAAGCAAATGAAATTGAACGCGTCACAATCTGCAAATAGATGTTATCTATTTGCAGGTATCGTAAATGATGAGTCGGCAGCTCTTGCCTACCGAGCGCAGTGCCACTATTGAAGTGCCAGAGCCCCGATTGCTTGTGTTTTTCTGTACTGTGTTGAAGCTAGGAAGGGATAAACACTCAATCTCCCTTGAATCCGTGATAAATACACTTTCGAAATGTAAAGTTTTAGAGCTGACGACAAAAAAGTTTGTTAGAGTTCCCTCCTTGATTTGCTGGAGTATCTATTAGCGGAGGCACAGAGAGCGCCAAGCTCAAACTGTAGCATGGCTGTTTTTCAGAGCACATTGTCTGTGCAAGCTTCATGTTTGATGCTCGACCTACTGTAACGAAACATTACTCTCTTACTATGATCATGTGCTCTGTTATAATGCATTTTCAGGTCCATTTCCTCGCTTAAGACTGTTTCAGGTCCATCACACTTTTGATAAGATTGCGTTTGAGATTGTTTCGTGCCAATCATAATCATTTTATGATATTTGCTTGCCTAACGTCTTAGAGCGTAGTATCGTTTAGTGTCCAGTTTTCCGGTGCCACCAGGCAGAAGGCACAGCATTGCAGCACTGTCCATCGCCAGACAGAAGGCAAAGCGCTGCGTCACAGTTCAAACTGGCAAGTCGGACCCACCCCTCTGCTCAATGATTTTGCAAATTAAGCCTAACTTGGAGGACGACCCTTGGTGTAGGGACGAGTAAATCTTAAAAGACTACTCTTGCTTTAAGGACGAGTTAACCTTAAAGGACGACACTTACTGCAATGGTGAGTTATTCATGATGAACGACACTCGCTGCAAGAACAAGATAAATACGCGCTGAGGACGAAGCAGCATGACAATAGTTACTCCTAACTGCATATTGACGGGGATTCGCTTTAAGGCAGGTGTGGGTTTGTATTATGTATTGGAGAACAATGAAAAAATCGCATTGCTACAAGATTTATTTATACGCGAACGTTTTCAACATTTTTGATAAATATTTCATAAGCTTATATTTTATTGGTTAAATATAGTGTGTTTTATTCTACAAATGATACAGTTGCAGACGCAAGGACCAACACCCCAGAATGGGAGTGGCTGAAGACAAGACGCACCCCACATTCCTCACATGCACTCACACACATAGATGGTCTGCCATGATCCCGTGACGCACACTTGGGGTCAGGAGTGAGGTCCGAGATCAGTGTCAGCAGCAGAGCTACACAACCGTCACTACCTTACCACTGCTGGGCCCTTCCCAACACACGTCCATCCGGTTCACAACGAGACGACTATCCATTACTCACACACCCCTTCTTACTGATGTTTCTCATCATTCAAGTCTGCTTCATGCTATCCATTCACCCAAATTTCGGTCTTCTTCTTAACCTACGGCCACTCACCTTCTTATTGATCACCCGTTTCACCAGTCTCCCGTTACACATCCTCACCATGAGTCTGAACCCCCTCATAACACGCACAGTTACTCTATCCTCCCACTTCATAACTTCATAACACGTACGATTACTCTATCCTCCCACTTCATAACACGTACAATTACTCTTTCCTCCCACTTCATAACACGCACAATTACTCTATCCTCCCAGTTCATAACACGTAAAATTACTCTACCCTCCCACTTCATAACACGCACAGGTACTCTATCTTCCCACTTCATAACACGTACAACTACGCTATCCTCAGACTTCATAACACGTACAATTATTCTATCCTCCCACTTTATAACACGCACAAGTACTCTATTCTCCCACTTCATATCACGTACAATTACTCTATCCTCCCACTTCATAACACATACAATTACTCCATCCTCCCACTTTATAACACGCACAATTACTCTATCCTCCTACTTCATAACACGTACAATTACTCCATCCTCCCACTTCATAACACGTACAATTACCCCATCCTCCCAATTCATAACACGTACAATTACTCTAGCCTCCCACTTCATAACCATTCTCGTTGGCATTTGACCTACGTCGTTATTGATCCTACGCCAAAGCATCATTCATGCCATACCTGTCAATAATTTCAGTTCGAGAACATCCAACCTCCTTCTCTCTTCAGCTCTCGCACCTCGCGTCTCGGCCCCTTGGAGCTCAGTCGAGTCAACTACCACCTCATACAACTACTTCTTCGTTTCTAAACCTAATGTCCTGCACCTGCCGTTCAACGAGGGAGACTACGAGCGTCGAGCGAGTCATCCACAGCCTGATTGCGGTGGAGGCGTCTAGAAGCATAACCACAGCAAAAATCCTGCCGTGTTTCTGTTCACATCGTCGTTGCAAGGTCTCGATCTAGACGGAACCTATGCGCTGCCCGGGCCTATAGCCTTAGTAAAACACCGGGCACCAAAGCCACCAACAATATTAATACAGACATCAACAATTATATCCTTCCCTCGTACCAACGCCCGGCACATCTCTCCCATCCTAGGCGGCCGGTCTCCTGTGCGTCCAGCTCCTCGACCCGCGGTGCAATCCATGTCGCCACCTGCCTCTCTACCACACCTACCAACTCCATCGCCAGTTCCTGCACCACAACAACAACCACTAACTATGTCAGACACTTGAACATATCACAAATGTACACAAGCAGCATTGGTCAGAAATATATAGAACTGAAGGATCTTCTCCACAAACATCCCAATCACATCGTCATACTCCAAGAATCTAAACTCAAACAAAAATCAAGGATATGAAAGTTTCCTGGACACACAACTCTACGCAACGACTGTACTATGAACGACGGCGGAGGTGAACTAAGAGCTTTTGTACATAAAAGTGTTCAGTTCATTTACCGGAATATACACTAGAGGTACAATCAGTACTCCTTCAAATCCACAAGAAACGATACAATATCTTCAACATATACATCTCAACACCACGCTCATGCCAACCGCAGTACACATCTTCCTTAGACTACCTCAACACCACAGATTTTACCGCACACGATATTCCATTTCTCACCACTCAAAACACTGACCGAAGAATTACTGTCCTCATTGACCAACTAGACCCACTAATCAGAATAAATAACCCAGATACACACACTCGCAAAATTTTCAACCCAAACACACAAAACTATCGATGGATAGTCAAACAAATATTACATCTGAACACCTCCCAATAGATATCAATGATCAACTTCGATCCCTAATCCTTAACCAATCACTTTATACATTTCGGTACTACAAGAGAGCAGAAAGAGACGAATGCAGGGCGTGACATCTATTGGAGCCGCCATGAAACACTTCAGCACAATACTTAACCACGCTGGCAGCACATACCAACAGGGTTCGCCCGCGGCTTCAATTCAAACTTTTCTGCCTCCAATAAACGGCAATTTATGAAGCGAAGCAACAAACGTAATTAATTTTCCACCGACGAGACGACAGAATTGAACAGATTCAAACCTTTAACTCAGAAATTACTGCGAACTTTCGTGAACAACAGACAAACACATTGCGAGAAGTGCTGGCAAACACCAACTACCGAACATTAAAATTATGAAAACTCAGCGGGAGCTCTAAAAACAAGAATATAAACCACGGAGACACACATGATGCAATATTACTACCATACAATCACACCACACCAAACAGCAAGCAGATATATTCAACAAACACTACTCAAACACTCGCCACCTACAACACCATCCAGACAATATGAAGATGCACAAGCAGTACACAAATACAGACACTAAGCCGAATCCTCCAGAAAATGTGGTGGCCGACGGCGAGGAGCACCTGACCCACTGTGAGGTGCACCGTCAGGCAGACTAAAATCTGCTCTGCAACGGGTTGTAGCGCATATCGCACATTCATATTGAACACCTTGGTCCATACGCCATCAGAACTCTCACATATCTATGACCCCTCCATTTGAAAGGGCACCATACCCAAACCTGGAAGTAAGCAAAAATGCTACCATTTCTTGAACCCAACAAAGCCCCTACAGAAGCAGCGTCGAAAAGACCTCTTCCCGAATTTCTCAAAAACAATTAGAGGAACTAGTTCTAAACAAAATTATTGCCCATATCCCTTCTTCTAGACAACCAGGTTTCAGGATGCAGTACTCCACAATCAGACTGCTCACCAACCATACACAATCTTCCACGATGACCATAACAAAAAGAAACTTACTCCACGCACCCTAGTATGCGCCATTGATTTTGGTAAGGTCTTCGACACAGTCTCAAGACACCTCCTCATCAACAAATTACTCAACAGACACATCCACATAAGCTACGAAAAGTGGCTTACTAATTTCCTCACTGGCCTTTTCCCAAAAAAAATTCTTCATGGCTCTCAAACGTCTGCACGCTGAACACTGTTACAACCCAACACCTACATCAGCACAGACACGGATGGTCTTTACAATCATCACAGAACACCAGAAAACCGCAGCAGCACACCTCCAGCAACATCTAAACTCACTCGAAGTCTGGCCGCAGGATAACAAAATAAATGTGTCCTCAAGCAAGTCATTCCTCCCATTATTATCAGCAGACATCAATGAACGCTTCGTCCACCCTTATTTTACCTTCCCATTGCCCACAGTCCTAATATCACGAAACTTGGATTAACTTGTGACACAAAAATGGCATTCAATCAACACACAGACATAATCAGCATAAAGCCAAATTTTGACTGAACGTACAGCGGGCGCTCATCACAACTAACTACGGACACTCCAAGAAAAGAGCAACACCTTTCAAACAGTTCCTCATATCCATCATTTACTATGCAGACACTGCCTAGTTCTCTGACCTTGCGCCCACACACATAAACTCCTTTCAAATAAGGCCGTAAGCATCGCATCTAGCTGTACACAACCTGCATCAATTCCTCATCTGCATGAGGAAGCCATGGTTCTTCCTCTCAAACATCTTTTTAATAGGAGGTGTACACAATGTTTGAACTAGGTTGTGGACATCACACATCCCTGCCACCACTTGTTTAACCCAGCTCAAACCCACCGAAATATACAAAACACTCCAACAATACACTTCGGCTCCCTAGAAAACCACCCTAACCTACGGATAATACACCTATACATGAACAGAAACACAAGCACTTCAGTGCTCTTGCACTGGCTTATCATAGAGCCAACACAGTCCAGTAGAGTGACATACCGAAGGTAGACGTTGAGGAGTTGGGGTTGCCCAGAAGGGACAGGGTTCACCTGTCGAGGCATAAGTGCGGGCACTGCACAGCCCTCCTTTCATACCAACAGAGACTGGAGAATGCCTCTTTTAATCTGTGCCCGGGGTGCCGGACCGTGCTCGATACGGTCGAGCACGTAATGATACCGGTCCCTGCCATTGCACCAGACAGGCTCAATCATGATATAACTTCGGTGAGAGCGCCCGCAAGACAGTATTCTGCACTGGCCGCGAATTTTTCGCAAATGCACATGTCGGTGTGTGTCTAGCCTATTGGGCTGTCCGCCGACATGGCTCCTACATCGCACGAGTAGCTGGGACTAAGTCACGGTAACAACAATAATATCATTGCACGCAACACTTTAAACATTCCCATCCCGCTATATTTCATTTCAGTTTCCACTAGTGCAATCTTTTCCACACGCCGCACAGGTACTTGAAACACTAATTACCTTCAACAATCTCCGTTTGGGCGGACACTGATTCCGCTGGCATCTTCATTAGTCGAACTTCTCATTACTTTACTCTTACTCACATTATGTGTGAAATACTATTAATACAGAAAATTCCCCAGGACGATTTGCTGTTACTTCGTTTATAATCAACCATTTCAATCAATTCATTAAGCTAAAATTCCACGAGAATTTTTTTCATCACGCCGATTCAATTGTTCGAATATCTCAAGTTATTTAGCTAATCGACAATTATTCGAGAGTGGTCAGTAGTTGAAGCTGCGACGGTTCCTGGTATCTATTGAAGTCAAACAACTCCATTGAATACAAACCAGTTTTTGAAGGCAGGGCATTCTATTGACCTAGACTTAAAGCAGATAACAAATAGCCAAGAAAGTGGTGTTCTTCAGAGTTGGTACTCACCAGAGGCGCTATTTTGTTGGCAACATTTTTGATTAGACACAAAAAAAAATAAGTAAACCGATTGAGACGGTTCACACCAAAATCAAAGCTGCTGCTGGTAGAGGGATTTGAGAAGTCTTGCAATCGAGTGGACAAATCTATAATATACGCTCAAGTGTTTCTTATATAATTTTGGGAAATAGTACAATTCCGAAGAAAAGTAACGGTCTACGTAGAAAACTTCAGCCTATAACACAAAGAAAAAAACTCGACAACGGTGGGAGGACATGGAAGTTTTTGTTAAATATGTTTTATGGAACACAATATGTCGGAGCCTTTTCAGACCATAACAAAATTGTCACAACAAGCTAAATAGGTCACTAATATTTCCTTATCACTTTTCTTGCGATGGGAGGAAAATAAGCGATGGTGGAATGAGGTCTGGAAGCATCACTCCATCAAGAGAAACAGAGCGCAGACCGTGCAGCGCTCTCATGACACTTTTAGTTGTTGATCGATTTCAGACCAATCGTGTGTAGGAGGAGAACATGACCACAAATCTCTGTTTTTCTTCAGGTATAGATAGCGCTGGTTTTCAACCCCTCCAACCTCTCCAGCAAGACAACAGAACTCCGCCCAACAAAGAGACGTCAGCGCTCCTACCGTTTCACATGTCAATCAATCGGAGTGTCTGGTAAAATGTTGAAACAATAAGAGACAAA
Source organism: Gammarus roeselii (assembly GCA_016164225.1). Classification (NCBI taxonomy): domain Eukaryota; kingdom Metazoa; phylum Arthropoda; class Malacostraca; order Amphipoda; family Gammaridae; genus Gammarus; species Gammarus roeselii. The sequence continues at coordinate 489 of SDVV010023012.1, read as the reverse complement.
CACGTCAACAAACGCTGAGTCACAAATACACAGCCAACAACACTGAATCACAAGCAGACAGTAACAAACACTCATCAACAACCACAGCATAAAGCCTTCGGGCACAAGAACAGCTAGAAACACTAAACAATAAAAATAAACGGATACAAACATTAAGACACAAACACAGTTGCAAAAACTGAGCAACAAAAACAGTTACAGACATCAATAAACCCGAAACAATACAGTCAGTCACTAACACAGCGGCATACTGATCACCAAGGAGCCAATCACCCGCTATCAGTCCATTCTATCGCCACCACAGCGTCGCACTCAGCACCAGGAGCCAATCACCCGCTATCAGCCAGTCTGCCGCCACCACAGCGTCGCACTCAGCGCCAGGAGCCAATCACCCGCTATCAGCCAGTCTGCCGCCACCACAGCGTCGCACTCAGCGCCAGGAGCCAATCACCCGCTATCAGCCAGTCTGCCGCCACCACAGCGTCGCAC
>SDVV010023011.1:0-12837 GCA_016164225.1 Gammarus roeselii | reverse complement strand
TTTCCAACAAGACTCGGCTCCATGCCATACAGCAAAATCGGTGAAGAAATGGTGTGCCGATAATGGTGTTGAATTGCTTCCGTGGGCAGGAAATTCACCAGACATGAACCCCTTTGAGAGTTTGTGATGTCTGTTGAAGAATGAAATACATGAAGTCCCCATTACAACCAAAGAACAGCTTATTGAACGCCTCATACAAGTTTGGTTCCATTCTGACAGAATCAAGGATTTGTGCATGACACTAATTCGTGGCATGCCTAAACGGGTACAAGCCCTTAAGTCTGCTAAAGGAGGGCAAACAGACTACTGAAATACTCGTTCTGCATAAATAATATGAAATAAATCATATATCAATACATAAATTGTGTTTATTTCACCTTTTTATGTAAAAATACCGAAAATCTCAAAAATCCATAATAATTTTTCCAGTACTGTATTTTGATACAGCAAAAGCAGTTTCTATACCCTGGAAACTTGTAAAATTTGGAGCTTAGACGCGAAGAACAGTATGCGATGTTAATTTCAAACTCAGTTAGTTGTCCGTCATTGGTTACGATACTGCCTCTGCGCAAAGCTCCCAACTTGGAGTGGATGAACCATTCGAATTTTTTTTTGCTTGAGGATCATGATGACTGTTTCGGGGCCGATGACGTAGCAGTTTTTTAGGAGCGGGTTGGCACCGTGCAAATGTATACTTTAACGTTTAGAAGACGATTTACTGGATGGATGGGTCTTAGGGCATATACGGTTTTGGCTACCCTTCACCTCATGAGATATATATCTTCGATAGCGCAGGTACCTGTCTACATCTTCAATTAGCTCAATATCTATCACTTTTTCAACGTGGGGCAAGAGGCGTTTTAGTGCATTTTCAATGCTAGTTCATTCGAGTTAAATTTAGGATATTGCAAACAAAGATTTATTAAGTATATTATTTTTATTGACTATAGATTTTGACACATTTTATGTTTACATATATATACATGGGATATCACTTATACAAAAACATAACTTTTTCACACCGAAATTTTGACGCGAGCATCTCGGCGAAACATAAGTAATGACTTCGACCTCCCTCTCTTGTGTTATCTTGATCCTTGGTACAAGTGCCACTCTGTGGGTTCTTTATCAATGATGTATATTTATTCCTCACCTGAAGCTGTTGACTCGTCATATCGGTGTAGAATTTATCATCTGGGTATGTTTTTTTTCTCAGATCTATTGGTGTTCTAGACTAATGCCCTTAGTACACATTTTAGATAAACGTCGACCTTTAGGAGAAGCATATTTAACACTTGCAATCCTATCCTCGTAACCAAAACTTTGTACCATTAATTATATTCCCGCAGATTTTCGAAATATACATATTTCTCCTAACACTCAAACGTTTGAGACATGATTCTCTCTCCTCATGTTTCATTACCAATAATTTTGGGACCAAATCAGATATACATTTGATTTTATTATGCAATTTTTCACTTATACTTGTCACCCATTCATTACCCCCATTTGATATTTCGGTTTCCTTCAACGTTTGTAGGTTTTTCTTTACATGACATATCCTCGATATCGCTGTCACTGATATCCATTCCACTGGAAGTATCCCACGTTTTCTCCTTATTTTCAACATTTTCAATTTCGGCTAAGGTTTGGGTATACTCCTCCGATTTCACCTAAACTATATGCATTGCAAGTTTGGTTGATACCGGCATCGCACTTTCTTTACTGCCTGCACCCTGTTGAGTGTCGTCTATAACATTAGATTGGAAACCCAAGTCTGGCTCATTATGTTTTATCAATGCGCCCATTGCATCCTCAGAGCTTATATTTCCTCGTTCATTTTTAAGATCATATTCAAGGTAATGGTGTCCTTTGAGATGGCACCAAAACCAGAATGTGGAGCTTGATTTGCTTAGTATCATCTCCGCATTCCAAATAACACATACCCCCGTGTTCTCCTTTCTTGTAAAATACTTCCATATCCTACTGGGCGACATCTTTCTTCCCTGAAAGCGGACCGCTATCTGAATGAGTACAGATATGAGTCAATTTTCATATATACTTTGTTTACATGCATATATACAGGGTCGTTAGTGTCACTGTGTCGGCACATGTGTCGACACAATGCATATATACAGGGTCGTTAGCGTCACTGTGTCGGCACATATGCCGATGTGTCGGCACATGTGCCGACACAATGCATATATACAGGGTCGTTAGCGTCACTGTGTCGGCACATGTGTCGACACAATGCATATAAACAGGGTCGTTTGTGTCACAGTGGCGACACCAGGTAAAAGGGTTTCCATACACTGCCAGTTACATTAATACCTACCCAACCTAACCTCACCCATAGAACAACATCCTTGCTGTTGATACAAGCTATTTTATGTGGATCAGCTTCATGGTTTGTTCTGTTAAAAGAAGTAATCATATTATCCTAACTTATGTACGGTTTTACAGTCAATGTTTTATACGATGCATAATACATATATCCACTTATCTCTACATTTTAATCAATCCTTTGCAGTTTGATACACATCGGCACATGTGCCGACAGTGACGCTAACGACCCTGTATATATGCATGATAACATAGTATCTATAAAAATGGACTCATATCTGTACTCATTCAGATAGCGGTCCGCTTTCAGGGAAGAAAGATGTCGCCCAGTACGATATGGAAGTATTTTACCAGAGAGGAGATCACGGAGGTATGTGTTATTTGCAATGCGGCGATAAAATTAAGCAAATCAAGCTCCACATTCGAGTTTTGGAGCCATCTCAATGGACACCATTATCTTGAATATGATGATCATAAAAATGAACGAGGAAATATAAGCTCTAAGGATGCAATGGGCGGATTGATAGAACATAATAATCCGGACTTGGGTTTCCAATCTAATGTTATACACGACGCTCAGCAGGGTACAGGCAGTATCAACCAAACGTGGAATGTATACAGATTGGGTGAAATGGGGGGAGTATACCCAAACCTAAGATGAAATTGAAAATAATGAAAATAAGGGGAAAACGTGGGATACTTTCAGTGGAATGGATATCAGTGACAGTTATATCGAGGATATGTCATGAGAAGAAAAACCTACTAACGTTGAAGGAAACCGAAATATCAAATGGGGTAATGAAAGGGTGACTTGTATAAGAAGTGAAAAATTGAATAATAAAATCAAAAGTACATCTGATTTTGTTTCAAAATTATTGGTAATGAAACATGAGGAGAGAGAATCATGTTTCAAACGTTTGAGTGCTAGGAGAATGATGTATATTTCGGAAATCTGCGGGCACCTAATTGATGGTTATGTGGGCAATAGCAAGAAGAAACCTGAAACGATTCGATGTCATAATCATGTAGAGGTAATTAAAAAAATAGCCTCCATAAAAAGCTCGCTGAAGACTATATACAAAATTGTAGTTACAATGACAGGATTGCAAGTGTTTCATACACTTCTCTTATAGGTCGACGGTTATCTAAAATGTGTACTAAGGGCATTAGCCTAGAACACCAATAGATCTGAGAAAAAAAACATACCCAGATGATAAATTCTACACCGATATGACGAGTCGACAGCTTCAGGTGAGGAATAAATATACATCATTGATAAAGAACCCACAGAGTGGCACTGGTAGCAAGGATCAAGATAACACAAGAGAGGGGGGAGGTCAAAGTCATTACTTATGTTTCGCCGAGATGCTCGCGTCGAATTTTCGGTGTGAAAAAGTTATGTTTTCGCATTAATGATATCCCATGTAGATATATGTAAACATAAAGTGTCAAAATCTATTACCAATAAAAATAATATATCTAATAAATCTTTGTTTGCGATATCCTAAATTTAACTCGAATGAACTAGCATTGAAAGTGCACTAAAACGCCTTTTGTTCCACGTTGAAAATGTGATAGATATCAAGTTAATTGAAGATGTTGACAGGTACCTAAGCTATCGAAGATATATATCTCATGAGGTGAAGGGTAGCCAAAACCGTATATGCCCTAAGACCCATCCATCCAGTAAATCGTCTTCTAAACGTTAAAGTATACATTTGCACGGTGCCAACCCGCCCCTTAAAAACTGCTGCGCCATCGACCCCGAAAAATCATGATCCTCAAGCAAAAAAAAATCCGAACGGTTCATCCAATCCAAGTTGGATTCTTCGCGCTTGAAAAAGCATAAGCAAAAATCGACAGCTTCTTTTATGACACACAGAAGCCACGCTACGGTGATAACGTTTCGCTCATCTACTCAGACACTGACTCGTTGCTGATCCAGATCAAAGGCGTGGCCGACATTGAAGCAGAAATGCGCCAAGCACCCCTGGCTGAATACATGGTCTTCTCGAGCTATCCCACAAATCACCCCTTGTTCGATGAATTCAAGAAAGGACAGCTAGGACTACTGAAAAGCGGAACAGCTGATGACTACCCGTGTGAAATCATCTGCTTACAAACCAAGTGTTACAGCATGTTGCTGGAGTCCGACGCAACAAAATCGGATGCTAAAGGTGTCAATTACCCGACACAAGCCAAAATCAAACATGAACAATACAGAGATATACATAACCAGAAAACATACACACACTTTGAGACAGAACACAACATTCGTGCGCAAGCATGCCTACTCCAAACTATACGCACTAAAAACTGCCTCCGTAAATTCGAGATTAAGCGCTACTATCTCGACGCATGCGCAACCCTTGCCTATGGCCACCCGGACTTTCCCAAAAAATCCATTGAAAATAAACCTACCGTTAAAAATACGAAAATTAAAATAATAAACTCGTCTCATTGTCCACCTAAATAGGCATTGAAAAATATGCATTGGAAAGAACTGCAATGGAACCCATAAAAAACAAAGTAAATGATTCTATTTAAAACAAATAAATATATATTATTGACCATGATCGATTGTCCACCTGTGATATGTTTTTTCGAACATGCGTGAATGTTGTGTCAAAAACCCTAAAATTGTTCACCTAAATGTGTATTTTATTCCATCAATATATATGTATAAATAAACCTGGTTTCATTGTCTACAGCAAAAATCATCTGAAAAACTACGTGAACGTATTTGCAACTGTTTGGTTCTCAACATTGGATCCTGACAAATTTCTGAAAAATATATCGTTAAATGCGACATAGCGAGTGGATTTAATCAATAATATCAATCGTACAATATAAAATATCATGTGTAAACACTGGCTTCTATTCAAATGAGTCATTCAATAACAAACATAGTAATATATATATATATACATATATATCATGCCATCCTACCGTGCGAAATATTCCAAAACAATCATTCACAGCATCAACAAGACCTTATAACGTACATCTATATAATCTGTACGTAAGCAATCGTAAATGAAAGCAACCAGATACCGTAAGGAAACTGAAATATTCCCGTATGGAAAAAACTAATCTTTGTGTGACCGCACATCCAGAGATTAAATCGCTAATTGTCATAGCTAATTACCACTTGCGGTTGAACTTAAGCTAATCGCTTCTACTCGCGTTTTGGAAACCGCCTGACTCCGGTCAACCTCTCCCCTTTTCCCCAACCGTCCCGGGCAGTCTCTATGTACCAACAGTAACTAACTTGACCACAAGATCAATTTGTCATAACATATAACTACAATGTCCGAGAAATACAGCGACTATGTCAGACACACTAACAAATAACATACATCCTAACAAATATTTCGGCAGACTCACAAAAAACTTGCGTTCTTGGTATCTGTATGTACCATCAGTAACTAACTTGACCACAAGATCAATGTCTTAACATAAAACTACAATGTCCGAGAAATACAGCGACTAAGTCGGACAAATTAACAAATAACATACTTCATAACAATTACATTCGATAATAGGTTCAAAGATTTAGTCGTCCTATATCTAACTTCTTCACAAAGCATATATGTAGTCCCTAATTAAGACTCATCTAATTCCTTCACAAAGCATATATGTAGTCCTTATTTTCAGAGCCGTCTTGCGCCCCCTATTTCCAGGGCAGTCTTGCGCCCCCATCTATTTATTTCATATGTATATAATATCTATAGAAAATAGTAAGGATTAATAGTCAGGTTGTTTGCGGGTTAATGTATATTCATTTCTTAAGATGCTGTATCTTCGGTACGAGAAGATATCTACCCCATATTGCATTAACCAGTTTTGAAACAGTTATATCAGTGTTCCATTAACGCGGTGTTCCAATAGCGAAAATACCTCATCGTTTTTATGGGTTTCGTTACAGTTCTTTCCAATGCATTTTTTTTCAAATGCCTATTTAGGTGGACAATGAGACAAGTTTATTATTATAATTTTTTAAATTTTTATATACACAAGAGCATACAAGGATTATTTATATTTTATGAACATTTTCAGGATAAAACCTGGTGAGGTACACGTACTGTCATCATTAAGTCGACTTCATACGCTCTTCCATGTTAAATCCATTTCTTCATCGATTTCATTAGTCAAGGCACATCGCTTCCTCTTATTGGTGCCGGTAGGTGTATCTTAAATGGATTTTTGGGAATGTCCGGGTGGCCATAGGCAAGAGTTGTGCATGCGTCGAGATAGTAGCGTTTTTTCTCATTCACTGAGGCAGTTTTTGATCGTGCGTACAGTTTGGAGTTGGCATGCTTGCGCACAAATGTTGTGTATTGTCTCAAAGTGTGTGTAAGTTTTCTGGTTATGAATATCCCTTTATTGTTCATGTTTGATTTTGGATTGTGTCTGGTAATTGACACCTTTAGCAGCCGATTTTGTTGCGTCGGACTCAAGCAACATGCTGTAACACTTGGGTTGTAAGCAGATGATTTCACTCTGGTAGTCATCAGCTGTGTGACGCTTTTCAGTACTAAAGCTGTCCTTTCTTGGATTCATCAAGCAAGGGGCGATTTTTGGGATAGTTGGAGAAATCCATGTATTCAGCCAGGGGAGCTTGGCGCATTCCCGCTTCAATGTCGGCCGCACCTTTGAACTGGATCAGCAACGAGTCAGTGTCCGAGTAGATGATCGAGACGTTGTCACCGTAGCGTGGATTCAGTGTGTCATAGAAGAAGCTGTAGACTTTTGCTTATGCTTTTTCAAGCACGAAGAATCCAACTTGGAGTGGATGAACCATTCGGATATTTTTTTTTGCTTGAGGATCATGATGACTGTTTCGGGGCCGATGGCGTAGCAGTTTTTTAGGAGAGCGTTGACAGCGTGTTTTCGGAACTCGTTGGGGGTGCACTGGGATATCATTTATACGAAAACATAACTTTTTCACCCCGAAAATTCGACGTGAGCATCTTGGCGCAACATAAATAATGACTTAGACCTCCCTCTCTCGTGTTATCTTGATCCTTGACACATTTGAAGTGAATAAACACAAATTTGAACAGGTCAGAAATATGACCATTGAAAGCATTCAACACAACTGTTTTATAGTCACCTGATTCTAAATGTGTCATAATGCCCTTGCTTTAGTAATTCATGAACTTGTTCGTTCTGAGGAAGAGACAAGTTGTGTTGGCAAATTTCAGTAATATATATATATATATATATATATATATATATATATATAAAAATAGTATTTGTTTGCATGTAAAACCATATTGTATATAAAATGAAAATAGATTCAAATATTTGATGAGAACTCTGAAACTTTAAATGCACTTTCGAGGTCTCTAATATGAATGCATTTCATTTTATACAGACAGTAATCAACTTGTTTTCCGTGGTTGAATTCATAGAAGAAAATACTGTTGGATGTGTTCCCCCAAGTTGGGTTGATAAAGATGATCATGGGAAGTTACTTACTTACTGGCTATTAAGTGCGAATGTCGAGAATGCTGTAAAAAAATGTGTAACTAAACAAATAATGAGCCAAACATTACTGTGAGATCTCCACTGCAGAGTCTTACGACTCAGCGGATCGCAGAGCAGAAAGGGCAAAAAGTACAACGGTCATTGAACTCTCTTGTGTTGAGACGTCTTCATCAGATGAAGAAGATTACTTGGGAAGCCAGGAAGAGAAGGAGACAAAAGTTAAAGTTATGCAACACTGCTTCTCGGACGAGGAAGAGACCAATTTGGTATTTGCTGTACCCACACCACCTCTAAGAAAGAAACCAGGCAAGTTTAAAGTGAAACCGATTGCAGGTCTCGCAGCAATAAACAATTGATGGCATGTGGATGTTTGTTATAATTGAGTAGCTTTACATGTTAAATTGTCATCAGCAATCCCTCTCCCAAATTACACTTGGCACTAGAGTGTGTGAATATATTTAACCACCAAGCACAACTAAGCTTAAATTATTCATTTTAAGTAAGTTGGGTAATTTTCCACCCGTCCCTTGCTAGCTATAGCAGGTTGGCAGGAAGAAGACCGACGGCAAAGCAATCCTTCATCTCTTTTTGTTTCACTAACAAATTATTAAAAACCAGAAATTGCAGAACCTACTTGTGGTTTATGATAATGCTGTTGAAAGTTGTCCGCTTCATTACTTCAACAATATCATTGGGTTTTATACAAAGCCAACTTGTTGATAACTATAATATTGCTAGCAGTTGAGTCTATTTAATATTAATAATCCAATTTTTCGATGAGATTATCAAGAAATGTTGAATGCCGATTTATCCGTCTGAGTGCTTTTTAATATTAGTTGGCCCATGACATTTTGGATTTTTTTTTTCAGTACATGAAATACATTCCACAATTGATTAAAAAAATAGCGTATACATATAATACATTTCAAAATTGACTAAAAAAAATAGCATAGATATGTACTCAGTTACTTTGTTATTTGAATCTACGATCTCCTCGTGTGGTACATGCTGGATTATTTACTGAGATGTCATTAGTCAAGGAACGAGTTTTTTTTAACCGTGGTCTTTTAGTTGAGAGCGTGGATAAGGGGGAGTTCGTGGATACAATATGCTAATGATATACCCATTGTACAACGCCTCCTTGACTTATTATGATCAGTTTTCATCTATAGAAGGGGAATAGTTGGATACGATAATATTATAGATCGCTACGTCACCCCTGGCCGTCAACATACGAGTTATCCATACCCAGAGGGGCCCGTTGTTTTCCAACGAGGCCACGTTATGAACACATATTTATAAAACGTGAATGCGCTCTCAAATATTTGTTCTTGTGTAGTTGATTCACAGATTGCTTGTGATTCTCCACGGTGTCCATCACATCTCTCGATAGTGTATTCACACAAAAGGCTCTATTGATTCGTTCAATTCCATTTGTATCGTTCAATTATACTTCTGCAAACCCAGCATATGCCATTCTATATATTAATAGATTTTGAGATTGTACTTGTTTCTATCTTTCATTGAAATGGCCTTAGTCTATGATATTATCGATACAATGTATTTCAAATTATATTTTGCTTCATTAACCTCAGGAAGTCGCTCAACTGAGATGAACTGAGACAAACTCATTTTAAACATTTGTTTTGGTAAATTCAAATTGTAGATTTGATAATGGAGTTCATGCGTTAGATTTAGGAATTGAAACCTCGTTACCTGACGACGGATATGAATTGTTTACGAATAATAATTATTAATATTATAATTGACAAGAAAAGATGCCGAAACATACCATCGCAATGTTAAATTGGGCAATGCTGTATGTAGTCTCAGAATCATCCAAGTCATTCGAAAATATCTACAGGAAATACCAGACTCTTTTTTCAATTCTGAAATACGAATACAAAATTAATTTCCCAACTTAGTCAATCGATTACTGTTGCGATAAGATATTGCGTTCAAATCTGGTCTCCGTTGTCGACCGCTCGCTACTCCTTACTCCGAACATGCCGAGCAGCTCTTCTGCACTACACTTTCTTAAAGATCCTTGTAGCGGAAATGAAGCTCTCGAGGATTCTCACCAGGATCCAGCTCCTAGACCGCGAGAATGGCTAGTGAGAAGTGAGTTTCCCCTAAGGACGCTGTAATAATTATCATCAATCTGTAGCTTCACCCCCGGCCGAATCGTAAAATTAACCTTGATTAAGATGATGTGGGCATGAGAGAGCACTTTCTGTAGTTCTGGCCACAACCCTGCGACATTGCTACCGAGTCAAAAAGATGATACAGTAACTCCACATCAAATACAAGATTGACGGTAGCGACTCTTGGTCATCCAGAGATGCGAATACTAAACCCTACTTACATAAGGTTGCGAGTATCTTCGATCGTCATCGTGTTACATTTCAGGGTTCATCGCATGCATCTACCTACACACACGAATAATGATAAAACGGCCGGTTCAGTTTTGTCCATTTAATATTAAAATGATAGCTATTTTATCTTGTAGATGAATCTAAACTACCAAAAAAAAAAGAGAGCTGCGGAATCATAGGTACAGAAGCGAAATAAAATTCATTCAAGATTAAATGAAATCTTCAATGATCATTTTCCGCTCGATTTGGACTCACCGAATATATAATTGATAATATCCATTAAGACGCTTTGTACAGATTTAATACAGTAAACAAATTATATATAGCAAAATTCACGTAATAAAAGTCGTATAAGTTTTCTTGATTAGAAACTAACCATGAACAAAAATATGACCAGGAATTATCGATACGCTTCAATGAATAATATTACTGAATGGACTTATCTCGTGGTTCTGAAGTAATATTGTTTTGAGTATTCATTTAAAAGTCGTGCTGTTACTGTGAGCAGTGAAATAATATCTTGAAAGTGTGGCAATTCGTGTAAGCGACTTGGTAATTTTCTTCGATTTCACAACCTCATTCGATCATAAATCTTATCCAGCTCCCCAGAGTAGGTAAATCGTACCATCAATTAGGCTGATGCCTCAGACTAATACGATATACTCCATGCATATATATTCGTATAATAGAAATAGGTAAACTAGTGCTTCAACAATCATATTGTTTCGAGTGGGAGAAAAAACAATTATATATAAAATGGAGAACTAAAATTAATATAAAGATAAGGAAAAATTAAAACGAATTACAAGGTTGGAAGAGTAAAAATGTCAAGGCGTTTCGGGAATTGCTCTCAACATCAGTTGAAAAAATGGTGCTAAAATTTGAATTAGTACCATCACTTATGAGACATTAACTAAGGGAGTGTGACAGCAGCCGTGAGTATATAGTGTACTGGTGTCAAGGTTGGACAGCCACTGGGTCATACCTACGAGCTGGAAACTAACCCCAGGACCATCACCCACTCATCATGGAGGCGAAGGGAGGTAAGGCACAGTGGGCGTGTTCAGACCAATACATGTAGTGTTGGAACTCGGCAGGCTATGTTCTGATTGGTGGTTGGGAATAGTGTGGTTTTGTAGAAAATTTGTGGATGTTGAACGAAGGTTTGGATTGGTTGATGTGTAATGATTCAGGGATAAGTAAATTTAAGTTATTGCATGATTGGTCTATGATTTGAAAGTGGTGATTCCTGAATAGGTGGTCAAGGTCTTCCTCATGGTAACGGGGAATGGAGTATGTAGCCTTGGAGAGTGGTTTACCTGTTCTACCCGAGATCCCACAGTGCTGATCGACTCATTCCCTAATTCTTCTTTTAGTGCTTCTAACGTATGATGCCTGTCAGCTATCACATGTAAAACGATACTTGACGTAAGAGCGCACGTCAGAAGAAACGGCATCTATAGAGCGGAGCAGCGACCCGATGGTGAATGAATTTTTTAAGGCTAGATTGAATTCAATTTACAGATAAAAATTAGACAGTAACGTATATATTACTGTATAGTATTACTGATTCAGAGCCAGAATATGGAAGTGCTAGGAATATTGTTTTCTTGTTGGCAGAGTGTTTGGATTGATTTCGAGAAAATGTTATTGATGTGGATTGGTCATTATTAATAAAGAACTTTCGAAGAAAATCAATTTCCTGGTGAATAGCTAGATAGGAGGGAGGAAGATGAATTGCTGTATGAATCAAGGTTTTAATGTTAATTATCAAGTATTTTAGAATGGATATGGGAAAAGAAACTCATACCCAGGCCTGAGAAATTGGGTTTTCTAAAAATGTTGGTATGTAACTTGTCATTCTGGTCCCTCTAGATGTTAATGTCAAGGAAAGGGATAGAGTGGTTTTCTTCAGTCTCAACAGTAAATTTAATGTTAACATGTTGTACGTTCAAGTAATCTAAACATATATCTGAATGTGATTGGTCTGTGAAGATGACCAATGTGTCATCCACATATCTTCTAGAGGAAACGGGTTTGAACTCCGCAGGACATCGGTCAAGCCATATGGTTTCGTGATGATAATGGAAGGCATTGGCCAAAGTAGGACCCAATGGGGAGCCCATTTGCACTCCATCAACTTGTTGTTAAGTTGAGTCACCAAAAATTTAGAGTGATTCTTTGCATGTCAAATTGAGAAATTCTCTAAACTCAGCTTCAGTGAGATTTTGGTTATGATCGTGTGCATTAAACAGGCTATGGCAAATTATGTTGAAGCGAGGGGTATTAGCTGCGAATTTCATGATTTCATTACAGAAATTCTCAATGTTTAATCGTTGGTGAGGAGTGGTTGGAAAATCGGGGTAAGGAAGTTAGCAAGAGGGTAGGTAGGGGTATCATAGGCTGATAGGATTGGTCTAAGGGGAATGTTATCCTTATAGTTTTTCGGGAGACCATACAGAATGCCCGTATTGGAACCGCTTGAAAATAATTCGGTGTATTTCGGCCTGGGAGATCCTTATGTTATAAAGGAGTTTTCTCATGAATCTATTAATTTCATCATTCCGGAGACATAGTTTCAATTGAGTGATGTCAGAAATTTTCTTGAATTTGCTGCTATCCGTAT
>SDVV010023010.1:0-12837 GCA_016164225.1 Gammarus roeselii | reverse complement strand
CAGATTGCAACGAGGATTTCATTTGTGGAGTTCATAACTCGAGTCATAAGGCTGTGTGCCGCTTTACGGAACAGTACCTTGATGTGATCTGATTGATTTTCAGCAAAAACCCTGCTCGCTGACGTCGAGCGAGGGACCTGCCTCAGCCGTCTAAATTTGTCATTATAACTCACTGTCATAAGCCACCCTCGGCCACTGATCCTTCATCGAAACACAACCCCCGGTAAACAGTTCCAGTAACCCAGCTGATCCACCCACTCACCTCCAGTTACATCATTTTGCCTAATAATATACCATCTCATGAAGTGTCCGTATTCTCGAGGCCAGACAACGGGCTGAGTAGGCCTAAGTCAAGCCTGACTAGCGGATCAGGTGTCCTCGCGGCTTTGAGGACCGGCGTCATAAGGATTAACGCCAGTAATGAGACGGATGAACGCGCAATGAGGACCAATTAGGGCAACAGTCAAACACTACACCTCACGTATGATCGTATGCCGGGCACATGTGGTCGACACTTTTAACACAGTATATCACATGCGCTGCACGGCTATCTAAAGCAGAATTACTCACATAATGCTGAGGAATGTATAGTGTGTATGATAAAACTTGCTGATAAGGGTTCATAAAAATAACACTATACGACCAATGAGCGTATAACATAAGTTGCGCACTATTAGTTAGGGTATAGGTGAAGTGGATGTAAGCGAGGGCGAACTCCCGCCCAAGCTGTTCAAGTGGCAAGGTCATGAAGCCCGACAAACCAACACCAACTCCGTGAACGCCAACCCTTATTATGACCACTGGGACCAGGATCACTTGGGCTATAAACTATAACCGGGCACCTCGGGCTTTCCGCTCTATGGCTGGCACCCTCTTCTGACGTTTCCACCCTTGGGGACTTCACCACTAAAGACTTTACTCCCTAAAAATAGCCACCTAGACCCTGAGCGTCCTCTGGGTTCAATTCCGGTTTGGCTTATGCAGAGCTGTTTTGGACCACAGGTCTCCCACTTCCAGGTCACATCACACATATGGGTGGCACCCACCCCAGGACCTTGGATAGCGGAGGACACACCTTGGCGCCTATCACCCTCTTCACCGACTGACGACGGCTCTTGAACAGCGGAGGCTGTCCAGAAGTAGTGTTACACGCCAATGATTCTGAAAATAAACCTGCTAACAACGGGCCCTGAGTAGGCCGTTAGATGTATATCTGAACATCCCCAGACTCCAGCACGCCCCAGCCCGTCTCCAGTCAAGGTCGGGAACACACAAGGGAGCTACGCTCACTTGGGTAACATGTACCCTCTATAGCTCGCTGTATTTAAATAATTTCCCGATTCATTGAAACCTTATTCAATCACCTTGCGATGAAGAGTGTTCCGAAGTTATGAAAAACATTCCGAATTGGACGAATAGGTATACAATGTCATGCGATATGAGAACTGGCATTGATTAAAACCATTATCATTCACGAGGTGACAACGCGGGTTTCATGCTTTTTCCGCATCGGATTATCATTCTATCTGTATCATTCATAAGAACACTTACCAGAAATGACCCACTAAGGACCGGGATTATTCGTACTAGAACTGAGTCACACCACACACCATAAAGAGCAGAAGCAGACCAATAATATTCTCCACATAACAATTACCATATTGCACTGCTCCACTGGATTTCTAAAACACTGAAAAACAAGCTCTTTTCTACAGAGTTGCAGAAAAAACACCCCATAACAAAACACCCTTAGGGGTTTCATTTATTTGCAGAGCATTCAAATATTCCAGGCCAAGTGCTTTTGTTTGACATGAATTGTGATAGCAATATTATTGGGACAACGAATTGGTAGATCAAATACTAGACTGTGAACCATTAGAATATGAACTGCGTATCACCACGACAAAGACTGTGTTGGACAAGACACATTGTGCGGTGGCCTTCTGGGTGAGTAATACGGTAAAGGTAAGCAAAAGGGAGATCATTAGGCACGATAGGGGAGAACAGTGTGTAACGCTAAACAAAACAAAGGTGTATTTTGTTACGAAGGGAACCGGCGACACGTGAGTCAGGTCGAGGGAAAAATCCTAGCTGTGTCATCAACGAAATGGGTTGGGAGGGAGACATGACAAGCAATTGCTATGATGGGATAGCATTTTGATAAATGATAGAGCTAGACAGACAGAACATGATATATGTTGAAGCGTCAGGTTACTGCTGGAGAGAGCGAACAAAAGATAAAGTGATTTAGCGACGGTGAAAGAGACAAATATTCTGGAGCACATGGAACGAATCATGTAAGCATAGAATGGGACTTATAGTATGATGGAGGCCGGAAAATGGAGTGTTGTGTGGTAACAATATGTATATCGACCGAAATGAGTTTCTGCATCACGACGTTTCATATCGTCAGTGGCTTAGGGCAATGTCAACTCATGAAAATACTCTAGCTCGTTCAATGAAACAGTTCTTTTAACAGAGTGTTTCAACAGTGCCCTTTACAGATCGGTCTAACAGTGCCTTTAACAGAGCGTTCCAACAGAGCCTTTTACAGATCGTTCCAACAGTGCCTTTAACAGAGCGTTCCAACAGTGCCTTTTACAGATCGTTCCAATAGTGCCTTTAACAGAGCGTTCAATCGGTGCCTACAACAGAGAGTTCCAACAGTGCCTATAACAGTGCAGTCCATGAAGATTTTGCCCTGCTCAATGTAAACAGCATCAGCTTGTTCATGACTGGTAGTTCATCGTACTGACTTGCTATTGAATGTCCGAATAGGACAAATATAGGTATGTATCAAAGAGGGGAATAAGTCAAGTAGAATAGTCAAGTGAAATTAGTCAAGTGAAATTATTCAAGTGAAAAAAGTCATGTGGAATTCGTCAAGTTGAATAGTCAAATGTAATTAGTCAAGATAAATTAGTCAAGTTAAATGAGTCAAGTGAAAATAGTCAAGTGAAATTAGTCAAGTGAAAATAGTCAAGTAGAATTAGTCAATTTGAATTATTAAAGTGGAGTTAGTCAAGCGGAGTTAGTTGAGCGGAATTAGTCAAGTGGAATTAATCAAATTGAATTAGTCTAGTGGAATTAGTCAAGTGGAATTAGTCAAGTGAAATTAGTCAAGTGGAATCAGTCAAGTGGAATTTGTCAGGTGATATTAGTCATGTGGAATAAGTTAAGTGGACTTGGTCAAGTGCAATTTGTGAAGTGGAATTAATCATAGGAAATAGTCGAGTTATTACGTTCGTCCGTTAACAGGTATTAATTCATTCATTTGAAAAATATATTAACAATAAAACATTTTATTCTCAGTGTCTGATTTAATAATTTCGTTGATTGTGTCCACATTTATGATGTTTCAAACGAGAGAACAAGAAGTGGTCACTAGAAGAATGATAGCCACAGTGCGCCAGGTGTCTTGTTCATCACAATGAGTGGCCACAGTGAGCCAGGTGTTTTGTTCTTCACAATGAGTGGCCACAGTGGGCTATGTGTCTTGTTCTTTACAATGAGTGGCCACAGTGGGCCAGGTGTCTTGTTCTTCACAATGAGTGGCCGCCGTGGGCCAGGTTCTTCATAGCAACTACACATATTCATTTGATAATTCACAACAGAATGGAGAAGTACCATAAATCGCATGAATATTCCATAAATAAAAATAGATAGCTGATGAATCGAGCTTTGAGTGAAGTAATGCCTCCAGGAACGCATGTTAAGGGGCTCCTGGGCGCTAAACGCAAGGCCTTACAGTAAGCATCACGCTACTTTGTCACAACCTCTAAATTGATCGAAGCCCGATGATCAGAAAGAAGTGCCGGTTCTATGATGTTAATAAAGTTATTAAGTTCAAATTCAGGAAGGAAAGAAGAATCAGTAGCTACTAAAATAACTACTAAACACATATACACGTTTAATTTAAGAATATGTTTGCCGAAGAGCACTGGTATATTTTAAAGCTCCCCGAAGCTTTGCATTCGACTATTTTAAGAAAGTTACCTACGATGAAGGTCTTGCTATTAGCATTCATACAAAATATGTACAGAGATGAAAGTATATATGTTTATTGTTAATTTTCAACGAAAAAACGAACGATAGTTTTCTGAGTAAGAAATGACATTAAAGTGATTTCTCACTTCAGTATTGCATCAGCACAAAGCTTCTTGATCGGGAAACAAATTCTCAGTAAGTTTAAATATTTTGCAAAAAAATACCAAACAAGATTTGGTTATTGAAAAGGTAAACCACCTTTGCCATGCTGATGTGCCTATTTTAAATCATATGGTTGCACCAGTGACAGGAAATGCGATGTCATGGCTTTAATATACGAACCTTTTGTTTTGTTTCAGGATAATATTGCGGTCTGCTAATAGCCCTTGCACTTCTTCCGACCGATCCCTTTAGCGGGTTTTCCCCATCCTATTTTCTACGTTTTTTTTTTAATTCAGATGACAAATTTAGCAATTGAGTTGGTTCGAAATCGATAACAGAAGCGAGTAATATAAAATGCCAAAAAATGGTGATGGTTGGGAGCAGCGATGGCGCTGGAACAGAGTTTGGAGCATCACAAACTGGTATGGAAAAGCATTTTCTGCGCATCTATGACGTAAACTGAACCGAGTCGGGGACAAAAAGTTTCAACAATTATTCATTTTCTGCAACCCCGTCGAATAAAAGAGCTCTGGAAAAGAGCTCAGATCATAATTACAAATTCCTACTCATGGCTAGCTTTAAACCTAACTTTCAAAGTTAGAAATTTTTAAACAATTATTACAAATTATTTTTAAAACACGTTTTAAACGATTCATCACAGATCACCATGAACCCATCGGACACCGCCATAGCCCATCAGAGCCTACCAGAGTATATCGAAGCGTAAAACAGCTCACCAGAGTCTGTCAGTACCTAACAGAGCCAACTTGTGCCCACCAGAGTCAACCAGAGGCCAACAGAGACCATCATTGACCATCAAACCCCACCAGAGCCCCACAGAGTTCTCAGAGTACAGAATACCGATCACAGCACACCGGATGCATCAAGAGCCAACCAGAGTCCAACAGAGCCCACCAGAAACCCCAGAGCCCACGATAGCTACCCCACGATGTTGAGTGCTGTTGAGGGGGGGGGGAGTTCCATTAATCCATCAGGAGCTTTTGTCTACACCGGACGCATGGCGATGTTAGGAAGAGGGATGGGGAGGAGGGTTGATTGGAAAGCTGTTGACATAAGGCGATGATTGGAGAAGGGTATAGATGAAGGTGGGATTAGCATGCTTACAATTGGGCTGGATGAAGATAAGTTATTGTAAATATTGATCTGATAATGTTAGGGCAATGAGGTGCAAACTGATTTTTTGATAGAATGGCATATAAAAGATTTTATAAGGGTTTGGATGAGCAAATAGACTAATTGATAGTCGAATCATAATAAAAAATTGAAATATTTTTGATTGTTCTCCGTGTTGTTTTGATTTAGTGATCACCATCGAAGGCTGCTAATGGCATTCAAAAATCAAAAATGCTGCATTCTCTTTGAATCGTCCATCTAACTGCTGCACTAAGGCTGTAAATAGACAATATTCAACTTCTTTTTTTCCCAAGAGGCGACAGCACATCCACCACACTTTAATACTTGGTGGCAAAATTTACACTCATTCAAGTATAAAATGTGATTTCTTGTCATGTTCTGCAATAACGTAGCTATTTGTTGAGCTACCTTAACACAGATTGAGATTGGGAAAACTTGATTTTTTTTGTGACGTCATAAGAGTTGTTGCTCAAGAAAGTCAAGGAAAATGTCTAGAGTACGTCGACTAGGCCTGAATATGAGTGGGGCGGGCATATGTTTTCGTCCTCACAAACAAGAAACTGTATAGTCTTCTTGCTCAAGTGAATTTTCGTGCACGACTGTCAACCCTTCATACCCAGCGCTGCCCAGGCCCCGCAAGAGCCAGTCCTTTTCTTCTTCAACTCATTCACCTCCCAGCAGGACCTCCGTCATTCACCCCCTAGCAGCGCCCCTGTCTTTCGCCTCCCCGCAGCGCCCCTGTCATCCACAACCAAGTAGCACCCCTGTCATTCACCACCCAACAGCGCCCCTGTCATTCACCTCCCAGCTGCGCCCCTGTCTTTCCTTTGCAATTCGATTATTACATCGCTCTCTGGGAAAACAAGTTAAACTTAACACAATAGAAACTTTTCTTTGTTCATTGTAATTTAATTTGGAATCTTCCCTGAAAGACTCCTTGAATGGCAGGAGAAGCTGGCACATTGTGACAACAAACAAGTTTGAGGCTGCCAGCCCAAGAGGCAGGGAGTGTTTTATGACGTCCATTAGTATTAAGGGAGATCTTGGGCTTTGAAATGTCAACAGATTCACGGTTATGTTTCCATTTAATATCACTTTACTCAAATATACTTATCTAACTTGTCCAAGTATTTAAATGAGTTCAAATGTTCTGGAGTGCCTCATCGGCTGTTCGCTTAGATATTGTAGTTTAGAATGTAATTACAATATCATCCTATAAAGACAACCCTCCAACAAAACACGAGTCATAAATAAACAGAAATTAGCAGCAATTGTTTCTCGGTAGTTATATGAAAAAAATGATGTTTCATGTTGCACTTCACAGTTTTGTAATCTAACATAATGTGGCTAGCTGAGGTTTTAGATCAATCACAGAATTCTCATGTCTTCTTGTTAGCAATGAACAACCCAATTAATATTCCCCTGTGCAAACAAGCAAGTGATAAATTACTGTGTCTGAAGAAGCATAATGAAAACCTGATATAAAGTGCTCACGTGACGTATTTGATATGAATGTAAATGGGATAGGTAGCTTAAGACCGAGTATTGCTAACTGACTCCAGTAAATTACACACTCCAAATGTAGATGAGAATGAGTTCAGGCACTGAACATCCGAATGTGTAGTAAGTTGCCGTTACCAGAATTTTATGAGATTGACAAAGGGAATACTGATTCGACTGTACAATATAATAATATATAAAAGACGTTTATTCACGAGATACCTCGTGGTATTCTAGGGTTTTAAAAGTTGGATGCTTTATAGTGGGAGTATTTAGTTCATCATTCATGACCCGATCTCATCAAGAAAAATTATACACAGATTAACATTAAAGTCTTTAAGGGGCACGACATCGTTGAAATAAGGCCCATGGCGCAAGTGTACTAAGT
The DNA here is from genome assembly GCA_016164225.1 of Gammarus roeselii. Taxonomy (NCBI): domain Eukaryota; kingdom Metazoa; phylum Arthropoda; class Malacostraca; order Amphipoda; family Gammaridae; genus Gammarus; species Gammarus roeselii. The sequence goes on along the minus strand of SDVV010023010.1, from coordinate 5,645 downwards.
GAACTCGGATTTCCCCTGTCAGCCAGCTTAGTCACCGCGCCGCTCCAACTGAATAGCTTAACACACCCCCACACGTTCCCTGACTGTTATTCGCGGTGACCGTGACGACTATAGGGGTGCAGTTGTATACAATGTAGTATTCCGTAATAACCATTTCTTTTGTTCCGCGGGTTAGAAAAAAAGCCTCCTAAACAATCCGTGTATGTGTACCCGCGAAACATAAATACACGCCCTTATGTTAAGTTGGGCTGGAAAAAATGTTTTCGACAAAAATCACCCGTGCGTTTGTCCCGTGAGTTAGAAATACGCGCCCCAAAGCTAGGTCGGGTAGGAATGGTTCCCCAGAGTTGCAGCAACCTATCGCAGGGAACGTAGTCATTAATGGTTCGTAATGAGCATCATTTGATGAAAAGCAGCGCAGACATGCTGATGCAGCAGCACTGGCATGCTGATGCAGCAGCGCTGGGATGCTGATGAAGCAGCGCTGGCATGCTGATGCAGCAGCACTGGAATGCTGATGCAGCAGCGCTGGGATGCTGATGAAGCAGCCCTGGCATGCTGATGCAGCAGCACTGGCATGCTGATGCAGCAGCGCTGGGATGCTGGAACTGATGGTGTGCTGATGAGATTGCATCAGTAAAGGCCGGTGAGAAAACAAATGGTATTACATGAGGATGAGGAAAAGCTGGCGACGAAAATATGACAGTAAGATAAACAGATGCTGTAGAGGGGAAACGAATAGAAAACACTAGTCTAGAAAATATGACTAGAAAATATGACGTTAGTCAAATTAATTTTAACGTATTGTGTTCGTTGGACGGATTCGTACAAAAGGTGTTGAGGAGAAATGGAATCGCAGTGAGAGAGCTAGGCAGGGCCTGATTCGTAGTGAGGGAACTTGACAGGGTTGGATTCGTAGTGAGGGAGCTAGGCAGGGTCGGATTCGTAGTGAGGGAACTAGGCAGGGGCGGATTCGTAGTAGCGGAACTAGGCAAGGTCGGATTCGTAGTGAGGGAACAAGGCAGGGTCGAATTCTTAGTGAGTGAGCTGGGCAGGATCGGATTCGTGCAGAGGGTGTTACACGGGGTCAGATTCTTACGGAGTGTGATCATAGAGACGGAGTTGTCAAGATGGTGTTACATATGGACGAATGCGTACGAATGGTGTGAAACGGGGACGAATTCGTTCGTATGGTGCTAGAAAAAGACTCAATCTATTCAAATGTTGTTACGCAGGAACGATTCCTACCGAATGTGTTATACAGGGACGGATTCGTAACGAATGTGTTACACAAGGATTGGTTCGTACCGAATGTATTACACAGGGACGAATCCGTGAATAAGGCACGAAGGACGTATCCATGCAGATAATGTTACAATGAGACAGATTCCTCCAGGTGGATTACGCAGAGACGTGTTCCTACCTATGGTGTTACGCAGGGTCGGCTATGAACCTTTCGATAGACAAGAAACAAATGAATATTTTGATGGGAGCAACGTACGAGTGGTAAATTTCGAGAATAGTTGTTGCGAGTGTTATAGCTCACTGGTATCACGATTGTGAGCTGTTACGAGTGTTGCGAGTGGTATAGCTTACTGGTATCACGATTGTAAGCTGTTACGAGTGTTGCGAGTGTTATAGCTTACTGGTATCACGATTGTAAGCTGTTACGAGTGTTGCGAGTGTTATAGCTTACTGGTATCACGATTGTAAGCTGTTATTGCAAAGAGGATAATTCAGAATTCAATACGATGGCGTCATGAAAGTTCAGTATTTGAAAGAGCTTAGCTGTGATGCTGTTATGAAAAGGTACTCAGCACTTTCAACGAGTAGCACACGATTTGTAAAGCGTCAGTTCTGCTGTCTAAGTTAGCGCTCCAACTCCGACGGCGTCCTCTCTTAGGAAGTTTTCATGAGCGTGATGTCTGAAACTTGCCGTGATGTCTGGGACATGGTTTTATATGTGACATGGTGTGAAGTCTGGGAGCTGGTGTTATAGATGGGACCTGGTGTAATGTCTGGGAGATGGTGTGTTGACTGCGACAGGGTGTGTTGTCTGCGGCATGGTGTGTTGTCTGCGACATGGTGTGTTGACTGCGACATGGTGTGTTGACTACGACATGGTGTGTTGACTGCGACATGGTGTGTTAACTGGGACATGTTCTGTTGTCTTCGACATGGTGTGTTGACTGCGACATGGTGTCTGGACATGTCTGCGACATGGTATGTTGACTGCGACATGGTGTGTTGTCTGTGACATGGTGTAATGTCTGGGAGATGTTGTGTTGACTGCGACATGGTGTGTTGTCTGCGGCATGGTGTGTTGACTGCGACATGGTGTGTTGTCTGCGACATGGTGTGTTGACTGCGACATGGTGTGTTGACTGCGACATGGTGTGTTGACTGCGACATGGTGTGTTGACTAGGACATGGTGTGTTGTCTGCGACATGGTGTGTTAACTGCGACATGGTGTCTGGAAATGTCAGCGACATGGTATGTTGACTGCGACATGGTGTGTTGTCTGTGACATGGTGTAATGTCTGGGAGATGGTGTGTTGACTGCGACATGGTGTGTTGTCTGCGACATGGTGTGTTGTCTGCGACATGGTGTGTTGTCTACAACATGGTGTGTTGACTGCAACTTTGTGTGTTGTCTGCGACACGGTGTGTTGTCTGCGACATAGTGTGTCGCCTGCGACACGGTGTGTTGTCTGCGACACGGTGTGTTGTCTGCGACATGGTGTGTTAACTGCCACATGGTGTGTTGACTTCGACATGGTGTGTTGTCTGCGACATGGTGTGTTGTCTGCGACATGGTGTGTTGTCTGCGACATGGTGTGGTGTCTTCGACATGGTTTGTTGTCTGCGACATGGTGTGTTGTCTGCGACATGGTGGGTTGTCTGCGACATGGTGTGTTGACTTCGACATGGTGTGGTGTCTGCAACCTGGTGTGTTGCCTGGGACATGGTGTGTTGATATCGACATGGTGTGTGGTCTGCGACACGGTGTGTTGTCTGCGACATGGTGTGCTGTCTGCGACATGGTGTAGTGTCTGCAACATGGTGTGTTGTCTGCGACATGGTGTGGTGTCTGCAACATGGTGTGTTGTCTGCGACATGGTGTGTTGATATCGACATGTTGTGTTGTCTGCGACACGGTGTGTGGTCTGCGACATGGTGTGCTGTCTGCGACATGGTGTGGTGTCTGCAACATGGTGTAGTGTCTGCAACATGGTGTGTTGTCTGCGACATGGTGTGTTGTCTGCGAGATGGTGGACTGTCTGCGAGATGATGTGTTGACTTCGACATGGTGTGGTGTCTGCAACATGGTGTGTTTGTCTGCGACATGGTGTGTTGATATCGACATGGTGTGTTATCTGCGACACGGTGTGTTGTCTGCGACATGGTGTGCTGTCTGCGACGTGGTGTGTTGTCTGCGATATGGTGTGCTGCCTGCGACATGTGTGGTGTCTGGGACATAGTATGACATCTCCAACATGGCGGACATGACTCACAGATTGAAATGGAACACAAATTCCTAACTTTAACAAAATATTTTTAATACACCTTCTATGATGACGTTCACCATGTTGAGGTAATGTGACTTCATGTGACGGTGCTCATATGATTGGGATAGAACGGCGGATGTGACGTCCCATGTACAGTATACCACAGATGTAATTTACCACAACCTACGTTAGCAGTATCGTAGGTTTAATATAATGACCATGACGTCTGCCGTATCATCGGTATACTAAGACGCACGTGAAGGTCCTGTTTATTACAGAAGTACTCTACAACAACCGACGGCACACATATTATGGGTTTGACCAGACGCATGCGGCGCCAAGCGTAACACAGCTATAATAAAACGCACGTGATGTCATGCTTATCGCAGATGTTTTTTAACGACAGAGCAGGCGTCACGCATATCATAGGTCTAATAAGAAGCATGTGACGGCAGGTATATCTTTTGTACAGTGGGAAGTATGTAACATCAGGACGTTTTTGACGTCACACTTGTTCCAGATAGTAAATGATGGTGTTACAGGTATTATATACCACTCGTTATATTATACACCCGTGAGGTCATTTGCATCCAACTATGCCTGACGCCACATGCGTCACTTTATACCTGTGACATGCCGGACTTCACATGCGATTTCTATAAAACCTATGTTATGCGTTGAGTCACGTGCGTGACATTATCCCTGTAACATACGTGGCGTCACATGATGTCATATTTCACCAACCTAAAGTGAACCTGACTGGTATGTCTTAATAAATGAATGAACACTGTATTTGTAAAGTATGTGAATCGTGTTCCTCTCCAGTTTGTAAGCCCGCAAACTAAATTGCATCAACGCTAATGAAGTGTTGAATTGCAGGGCATAAAAACACCCAATTAAACGCCGACAAATGTCACGACATTTTTATATATGCCGTAATGCGCGAAACAGGATACGAGTTATGTTATTGTCTCTAGACTTGAGCATGTTTGATCATTTCCTAATGAGCAGGTCCAAAGAGTTTTGTCAGCGCAGTTTTTAGGTCGTCTGGAAACAAATAATATGAAATTAATCAGGTCACTCAATGAACATCCGCCGCTCTGAACGATGTTTGCCTTGGCATTGGTTACTTGTAAAGTGGCGTCGTGGGAAATAATAACGTGTGAACAAGTCATGGGCTATATTAAATAATTCTGGATACTTTTGAAGTTCCTTTGCGGGAAACATTTTTTTATCACTAGAGATTGTTAACCATTTTAGGAGTCTGCATACGATTGTCCTATGAGGTATCTTCATACGTTTGCGAATTGAATTTGAAAATATATCCTATATAAAATGATAATATGATCGACCTGTTTTCCACTTCAATTGCAAAGTTTGTGCATCTCTTCACTGGTGCAGACTTTAAAATTTTATCTCTAGATAGTGGTGTTCACATCTCTGCACATTGAGATAAATAAATATTTTGTGGTCCAAATTTTCACAGTATTCAAATACATGTATCTGATTGACCTCATGCCTAGTTATCAAATAATTCACTCATCAAACCGTTCATTTTGGAGCATATAAATTATGAGACTCATGTTTCATTAACCCAGGCCGCATGTTTTACCCTCTATTCTCAGGAATCTCGACACTGCTTGAAAGTGCGTCAACCACATCACGGTTTTGGTAGATCATATCGAAAAGGAGTTGATAGAAGTGGACTGTGAAATCCTATTATGATCCTCGTGTCCAAGCAAACGACTGCCCATGGTGTTTATTCAAATCGCCTGTTCCAGTTAAAGAAGTTCTATAGCTGGTATCTTTTCCTCCTAGAACCGACTTTTTTCTTGTAAACCTCACCAACGCCGAATCGGCAAAGATCGGGATATCAGATTAATAATATTAATATTTTTCCGACAATTCACCTTATTCCAGGGTGCTGTCCATGTGGGGGTGCGGCACAGCTGAACATTTTTCATCTGCCGTATCTTCACCTTCCTCTTAGATGCTCCTTGAATGCATGTGGCGGAACTTTACTTCGTTTTACTCATGTTGGAGCCTCACTCGTGCACCTAATCCCGGTCACTTTCTTCACGCCCTTCATTCAAGGGTTCGGTTTCTCGTCAATTTTGATTTAGTTTTCCGTTCAC
>SDVV010023009.1:0-12837 GCA_016164225.1 Gammarus roeselii | reverse complement strand
TTTGTTTAATCCTTTCTAATGCAAAATGTTCCTATCAAGGAAAGATAGATGAATACCATGAGGCCCGCGCTCGTGGCTGAGGCTCTTGACCGTACGAATGGTAACTCGATTGATAATAGTGTGTATGATACTGTGACTGATTTCAAGGTTGGGGCCAGTAATGGCTCTGATAGTTATATGGATTCTAAAGTGGGTATTAATGCGGATAGTAAATGAGGTATTGTTGCGGATCGTAAATGGGGTATTGATGAGTGTAGTAAATGGGGTACTGCTGTGGTGCTCTGTCGGTATTGTAGCAATTCCAATTTATCGGACTGTGATGCGTCGACGCTTCAGGGTTACTGCAAACGGAAACAAAATAAATATTTTACAAATGGTATTAAATACGTACAAGTATAATCTTTCTCTTCGAAGAGCAGGAACCTATTTAATTCGCTACGAGGACCCTATTTACATGGAATTATTCTGAGGGACAATTGATCAGTGTGGAGGCTCTATCCAAACAATACCCAATTTAAGGGTGATCTTCAAGTCCAAATAAAATAGAGTCGCTAGTGTCTCAAATACAATAAGAGTATCATCATAGAACGGGTCAAGTATTTCACGCATAATCTTTTCGTTTTCAAAAATTTATATAATCTCAGGAGAAATATCATTTAGCCCGTCATCTAACAGTGCGTCATAGTCAAGAGCAGTGCTATTTACCTCATCGTCTTCCGCGTCCTGATTGATGGCTTCCACCACGGAGTGCACGACGGGCATGTATTCACCTAAAAAGCGGATTGAGTCCTCCATGTCCTGATCATGCATCCAGACAGTTTCCATCATACTAAGGATTACAGCGCTGTTATCCACGGCAAGCTCGCCTGCCATATGGAATGGGAGCTTATAAAAATATCTATGTATAAATCAATTACCACAAGGAGCGAATGATCCCCACCTATTATCTCTACAAGATTATAAATATTGCGCAGGGGTTGCATAATCGCGCATTTCCTCCTCAAAGAGGATTTTTCCATCCAATCCCAGCCTGTTATTGGACCGTTATGGGCAATTGCCCACACTAGCTCTTGCAGTCCTTCTCTGATTAGGAAGCGGAGGAATCCTGTATTATTAAATATAGCTACATTTTTATTCAGACTAATAACGGGATCTCTGCACACCTTCTCTTTGGGGCTGGGTCCGTCGCTGCGCAACTACGTGTGTTATGCAGTAGAGGGCCCTGCTTTTTCGGCCATCACGACTGCTGCTGCTGATGCTACCTGCTCCATACCGGTAGGCCCTATGCGAGGGAACGAAGGCCCGTTTGAGCCGCGCACCTGTCCCGTTACACCATGCTCGGATTGAACCGCGTCGACTTGAATGAGCGATTGTTGCGGCGAGACAGTTGTACTACTGTCTGACTGCTCAACCACGAGCGCTGGCGAGGCAGCTTGCGCCACGCCATCCTTGCTACTGGTAGACGGTGTAGCGGCGGCCAGGCCCCCAAGAGGTACTGGAGACAAAAGCTCTGCAGTGCGCGGTTGGCTCTTGCGCAGATAAGGCGACGTTACGCTCTTCCTGCTCGGGCTGATGCAGCGGCGATGCCTAGGGCGAGAAAGTTGAAGTTAGAAGATTGCCTATATTAGCATGATCTCATGAGAGAGAGAGTCATAATTAGTTTATCATCAGTAAGGCAAAATTTGGAGAGAAAAAGGTTAGATTGTCACTACAATTGAATACACTGAAATAGTACATACCTTCAAAATTTCCATGAGGTGTCGCTTGATTTATCGCCTCAAGTTGATGAATGAACTCTTCAATAATCTGCTTGGTAGAGAGGATGTCAATTGCCGGTATTAGAGTTGGAGAGATTACCAAGGGTTCTGCAAAGGAGATAAACAAAGTATATTAATAAAGATTCTTTACCCCGGCATATGTGGAAACACGAATATATAAATACAGTTTTCTTTCAGGTACGCCTCAGTCGAACGCCGTATGAGTGGAGACAATAACTTATGCTAATGTAGATATTTTTTTAAAGCCTGCAGGCTGTTTGTGTCATGACATTCAGGCTCAAGAAAGTCCTGTTTAGTGGCTGAAGTGATAAATAAGGACCTAGATCATTTCGACCAGATACTATTATCAGGTGATGAATATTTTCCTGTACAGCCACATGCAAAAGTTTTGTTTCATATGGGTGAAGTTGCGTTTAACCCATTATCTCGTAAATCCAAATGAAGTATATTGTGCAAATACGACGACATGATGTTATGCTCACAATCTCTAAAAAAATAATTGTGGACGTCATTTGCAAGGGGCGCCACTCAAACATGAGCTCTATTTACCAAATCAGTCCCTCTTCCTTGCAAACCCCTTCCATAGAACAATCGCGTTGAATTCCACTCATTTTGTGATTCCAAGGTTACGTGACCTAATTCAGCTTCACTATTTTGGAAAGACGTTCCTTGCACGCCACAAAATAGATTCAATTATTGACATACACCGGAATTTCGTCGGAAGAATGAAACATGGATTTATAAAAATTGGTTTTACTCAGACCAGCGGGAGTAAATTCATATTAAGAACCAATATCGTGAGCCCAGAGTTTGAAAAGGCTGTAGTGCCATAGAGTATAGAGCTTGCAAGATTTGCAATTAGTTTCGGATTAGAATTGAGAGCGTGTACTTCAAACCGGCAAGTTTTGGCTCCTATTCAAGTGCAAACGCCTTACATCAAATTTATAAAGCAATTAAACCATCCACTAGATTGCAAGATGTTGCAAAATATCTACAAAATTTAGACACTTATACACGTTTCAAGCATGCTCCATTGAAATTCAGTCGGCGGACTTTTATGAGTGCAATCCAAGGCGGTTTTCTATGAGCAGATGTAGCTTACATGAAACAGTATGCATCCAAAAATAAAGGAATGAGGTACTTATTTTTCGTTATCGACATTTACAGCAGATATCTGTGTGTACGCCCCGTGAAAGCTAAACATATGATTCCCGCATTTGATTTAGCTCCTATTGAACTTGTACACCCAAGCCCTTGCCTTTCAACTGATGAAGGAGCAGAATTATTAAACAGAAAAAAAAGCGTTTCTGGCGAGCAAAAATGTTAAATCGTACCATACATTCAATAAGAATATAAAATCAGCCTCAGCGGAACGCGTAATAAAGACGGTCAAAATGAAATTCGTAAAATATTTGCACCATACTAAGACGTTGCGCTATATAGATATATTAGAAGACGTGGTCTATAGCTTAAACATGACCCCTCACGCGTGCTTGCTTGGACTGATCCTTTTTGACGTTTTTCCGATGGACAACCCTGGAGAAATTCAGGCATTGCAGACGGAAATATATAACTGGAAGCGCGCGGGCAATAAAAATCCCATCACACTATCGAAGTTCCGAACCTACTTACAGTTGCAAAGCTCTGATCCATCTATAAGCACATTCAGACTATGTACGACCCACAATTTACACGCGAAATTTTTAAAGTGACGGCGGTCAATCCGCACAATTACCTAGTACCATACGAGGTTACACCTCATGACGTCAAAGAAACAATCAAGGGCTTCTCTTACAAACAGGAACTATATGTATGTTCAAAACCTGATACATATTCCATTAAAGTTTTGAGAACGCGAAAAAGAAGAGGAAAAAAATAGCTATACATACAGTAATTAGATTACCCCAACGTCAGGAAAAGATACGCTCAAAGAAAGTCAGCTTTCTACATGAAATTACATAATTTAAAATCATCAGAACGGTCGCAGGTAATAAAGAAATCAACTCCAAAGGAGATCAATATTATAGCGAGATATTTGAAAATTATTGCACAAGCAAACTCAAGTGCGATAAATCTACTAGTAACAGAATTAATAAATTTGAAGGGTTATTAAAATCGCTAGCTAAATCTGAGGGGAACTATGAGGGTAAGGGGAAATCCGAGGGTAAGGGGAAATCTGAGGGTAAAAAGAAGATCTTATCGTCCATTCGAGGCGGGTTCCCTTTAAATTTGCTCATTCCGGCTTCAATCACATTGATATCTAAGTTGGTAAATGGATGACCAAGTGTACTTCCTTGTCCCCCAATATCAAATAGGGAAACTGAAACCAGGTGAAGATAATCAACAACCCGTGATGGAGAAAATGTCACGTGGGAGGTGCTGCTGTTTCTTAAGTACTCATTCGGGACCCGAATTAGGTGAGCATACGAACGAATATCAGACCGCAAAATTAGACGAAAGAGCAACACATATGCTCTACCTAAAATCCTCCCCGGAAATTGCTCTATCCTTATATATACCTTACTGGGTTATACCGGGGAACTAAAGCCTATATCAAAAGTGGAAAATGACATTAAAATGGAGGATCCGAATTGAAATATATTCTGCAGGTTTGCCACCCACTGCCAAAAGACTTCTTCCTGGCCTGGTACAATTCATTCGGAATAATACCCTCATGGTGTTTCACCAGAATGGCTTCGAATCTCACCCCAACATAAGTAGTGTATATAGGTGCGAATATAGCCCTGAAAAAACGAGGTGCGAATATAGCCCTGGAAAAACGAGGTGCGAATATAGCCCTGGAAAACGAGGTGCGAATAAAGCCCTGGAAAAATGAGGTGCGTATATAGCCCTGGAAAAACGAGGTGCGTATATAGCCCTGGAAAAACGAGGTGCGTATATAGCCCTGTGAAGGAATTGGATAGACGATAATTAGTGTCTCCATATATGCTTTTAGTGAAGGATTTAGATCAACGATAATGTGGGTGTACGAATATGCTTTTAGTGAAGGAATTAGATAGACGATAATTAGTGACTCCATATATGCCTTTGTGAATGAATTAGATATAGGATAATTCGATCTTTGAACCTCTTATCGAATGTATTGGTTAGGATGTATGCTATTTGCTTATGTGTCTGACTTAGTCGCTGTATTTCTTGGACATTGTAGTTATATGTTTAGACAAATTGATCAAGTTAGTTACTGATGGTTCTTAGAGATACCAAGAACGTAGTTTTTTTTGTGACTCGACCGAAAATGCTTTTAGTGAAGGAATTAGATGGGCGATAATTAGGATTTTGTTATTTGTTAATGTGTCCGACTTAGTCGCTGTTTATCTCGAACATTGTAGATATATGTTAAGACAAATTGATCAAGTTAGTTACTGATGATTCATAGAGGTACCACGAACGCACGTTTTTTGTGAGTCGCCCGAATATGCTTTTTAGTGAAGGAATGAGATAAACGATAATTAGGATGTATATTATTTGTTAATGTGTCTGACGCAGGCGCTCTATTTCTCGGACATCGTAGTTGTATGTTAAGACAAATTTGATCAAGTTAGTTACTGGAACGCATGTTCTTTATGAGTCGGCCGATGTATTTGTTAGGATGCATATTATTTGTTTGTGTGTCTGACTTACTCGATGTATTTCTCGGACATTGTAGTTATATGTTTCTTTTCTTCTATCCTGGTCAAGTGAGGTACTGATGGTACATAGAGACTAGCCGTGACGGGTAGGGAAGAGGGGAGGGGTCGACCGGAGTCAAGCGGTGTCCAAACCGCAAATGACAATTAGCGATTTCTATCTCATGATGTGTGGTCACACAATGTTCTTATCTCGAGATATTGATCTTCTTGGGGAATTTCAGATGCCTTACAATATCTTTCAGATTCCTTTCGTTTTCTTATTGCTTTTATTTACGATTGCTTACGTACGGATTATACAGATGTAGGTTATTAGTTCTTCTCGATACTGTATATTATTTTACTATTTCGCACGGCAGGTGATTATATTACTATGTTTGTTATTGAATGACTCATTTGAATAGAAGTTTTTACTGCTCAAAACCTGAATTGTTAGGATATTCGATGAAGTTATGCAAGAAATATGGGGTATTTATTAGGAGAGCTTAGCTAGTTGTGTTTTATTTGACTCATTTTCAGAGGATGTTTGGTGGAGTTTTTTAGCGGTGAGATGCTTGATGTTGAATATAGGCTATGAACATTTACAGGTTATAACATGTTCATGTTGACGTGGTTTCATCATTTTATACGAAAATGTCCTATTTCTGACTATAGTTCTACTTATTTTTCCCAATACTGTATCCATGTGACCTCATTAGCTGGTGAGTCAGATTCATGATATGTCTGAAGTATTATACGTGACTGGAATAGGTCTAGAAATTTGTTATAGATTTGAATGGTATCGTAGTAAAAAATAGCTTTATTCTCATGATCTCAGAGTTAAATGTCAGCTATTTTGGAGGAATGTACGTTTGAGAGATGCAAGTCCATTATGTATCTTTATGGAATTTTCGTTATTGATCACCTGCAAATGATTACTTCACCATTTAGAAGACGATTTACTGAATGGAGGGGTCCTAGACCATTTACGGTTGGGCTACCTTTCACCTAATGAGATATATTTAATTACGATAGCTTAGGGTGCTGTGTACAACTTCAATTAGCTTAATATCTGTCACATTTTCAACGTAAGGCAAAATGCGTTTTAGTGCATTTCAATGCTAGTTCAATCGAGTTAAATTTAGGATATTGCAGACACAGATTTATTAAAGTTATCATTTTTATTGCAAATAGATTTTGACATATTTATATATATACATATATATACATGAGATATAATTTTGCGAAAAACACAACTTTCTCTTGTGTTATCTTGATCCTTGGTACCAGTGCTACTCTATGGATTTCTTTATCAATGACGTATATTTATTCCTCACCTGAAGCTGTCAACTCGTCATATCGGTGTAGGATTTATCATCTGGGTGTTTTTTTTTCTCTGATCTAGTGGTGTTCGAGACTAACGCCCTTTGTACACATTTTAGATAAACGAGGACCTTTGGGAGAAGTGTATGCAATACTTGCAATCCTAGCCTTCTATCCAAAACTTTGTATATAGTCTTCAGCGAGCTTTTTAAAGACGGAATTTTCAATCACTATTACATGTTTGTGACATCGAATCGTTTCAGATTTTCTCCTTGCTTTTATCCACATTTCCTTTCATTATATTCCCGCAGATATCTGACATATACCCCATTCTCCTTAAACTCAAACGTTTATGACAGGATTCTCTCTCCTCATGTTTCATTACCAACACATTTGTAACCAAAGTCAGATATAAATTTGATTTTATTTTTCAGTTTTACACTTCTTATACTTGTCACCCTTCCATTACCCCATTTGATAATTCGGTTTCCTTCAACTTTAGCTTTTTTTTTTCTCCACGCATTTCAATATTACTGTCACTGATATCCATCTCACTGAGAGTATCCCACGTATCCCCTTATTTTCATTATTTTCAATTTCGGTTATGACTTGGGTCTTCCTCCCACCATATCGATTTAGCCATTTTCACCCAATCTTCATACATTCTTAGCTTGAGTGTTAGTGGCACAGTACTTTCTTTTACGCTCGCGCCATTTTGAGAACTGTCATTTTTATTATTTTTGATAGCCAAGTCCGGTTTATTATGTTCTATCAACGCGCACATTGCATCCTTCGAGCTCATATTTCCTCGTTTATTTTTAAGATTATCATATTCAATATAATGGTGTCCTTTGAGATGGCGCCAAAGCCCGAATGTGGAGCCTGATTTGCTTAATTTAATCTCTGCACTGCAAATAACACATACCCCCGTCTTTTCATTCTTGTTAAAATACTTTCACATCAAACCAGGCCGCATCTTTCTTCCCCGAAAGCGAATCGCTATCTGAAGAGTACATAGATGACTCCAATTTAAACATACAGGATCGTTACCTTCACTGCGTTGGCACATGTATGGGCTACCATGTAGGCATTTACACACATTTTGTGCAAGAGGGTTGCCACACACTGCCGGATGCATTAATACAGTCCCAACCTAACCTATCCCATAGAACAACATCCCTTGCTGTTGAAACAAGATATTTCATCCACATCAGCTTCATACAATGTTATGTTAAAAGTAGTAATCTTCCTATCCGAGCCTAACCTAACTGATGTACGGTGTTCAGTCATTGTTTTATACAATGCATAATACATTTCTCCACTAGTCTCTACATTTTGATCTATCCTTTGCAGCTTTGACACCTAATTACTTCTACTTCGCAATCAATCTCGACTCATATATATTACCAGAATGGTCAGATTTTCAATCTTAGATGGATTGAATATTACAAGTAATTCATATTTGTTTCCATCATACAAATTGCCTCATCATCTCATACTAGATCCAACACATTTTTCATCAATATCTCCTGACACTTCATCCTCTGACGATTTGCACAGTTGATCCTTTTTTTTTTCCTTCCAATAATTTTTATACTCTTCACGATGACAGCGTTTCAGATGTCTCCACACGTTACTCGTCGATTTATGTTTATTCAATTTTATTCATTTCTTGCAAAGTTTACAGACCCCCATCTCCCCAACTCTTTCGAACAATCGAGGACTCAAGCTATAACCCATCCTCCCACAGCAAAATCCCAATATTGACTGAATATTTTTCTCATCGGACTCTGATTTATATCTCACCATTCTGTCACACATATACAGCATCTACCCCGAGATAGGTTTATGGGTAGCGATGATACCCTTGAAATATATTCTCCTACCGTATTCAACAATTTCATTGTTTCCTTCGACCAACGCAATGTATGCAAATTCATCGCTTAACCTTTGAGTTGTAGGATATTATAAACAATTTATTTAGGAATTACAACTCTATCAGTATTATTTACAGATCTTGCTGTCATCATCATCAATGACATCTAACTAATTTTTTCGATTACAACATGGCTCGTACAACCAATCATACCCAGCATCACGATGTCTAAGTTTCCTCTCAAAATCTATCATATAATAAACCATATCTTTATTGCGAATACCGAAGGCTGTTCCGTGCCCTTGCGTCCACAAATGTAATTGTTCTTCTTCTTGAACTTTAATTATTCGAATCTCCTCAAATTAATGTCAATCTGTTCTTCATCGATGATGAAGTGTTTCATACATTCCAGATTTTCTTCGGTTCCTAGAAAAAGCCGTTGCCCAACACCTCAGCTTTACTACAGTCATGACGATTTTCCACTCGGATCATATCAATTTCGGGTGTTGTTTTCTTATTACCCTTGAAGTTTGTTGCATTCGACTGAAACCCGTCAATGTCAGTTACCCAGAGTCGACTTCCTTTTCCTACATCCATATATGAATGTTATCTCCCACTCTTTTGATTCTTGTTTTTCCCATTCTGAGATATCTGATATCTTCATCACTTGTCAATATATCCTCGATCCGACTCATATCATCTTCGGAGATTTCTTCTTCCAAAACACGTAAACTAATTTTTGTCACTTGAACATCCATTTTTATCTATTTGAGAATGATCCGTCTGTATCCGCTTATCGTCCACGTAACACTGACTCCAATCAAGTCATACAACTTGCTATTATGATGCGTATGCAAATATTTAAGCCTATCATCACTCGCTTCGGCGATCAATTACGTATGTATGTATGTCTTTAGACCTGTATACGTATGTACATGTCAAAAACCTATCCTTACCTAACTTATGTACGGTATTTTGTCTTTGATATATACAATCCATAACAAATTAGCTCCAATTCACTCTACATTTTTTATCTAACCTTTGCAGTTTTGATACACACTTCCAATTTTGATCTACCAATTTTTTCACGACAATTCGATGTTGCCTCCTACTTACACGTTATATGCAAATTCATTGCTTAACCTTTGAGTCTTAGGATATTATAAACATTTGATTAGGGATTGACATGGTTTATTATTGCATTATTAGTATTAATAACAGATTTTGCTGACATCATCAATGACTTCTATCTATTTTTTTTTCGATTTCAGCATGGCTCTTGCTGGATGTATCAATGTTTTTGCATTTTTGTATCAACATGGTGCGAACATAAAACCGTAACCATCATCACTATGCATCAGTCTCCTATCAAATTCCTTCATATACTCCACCATATCTTTGATACGAATTCGGAAACCTATTCCATCCCCGTGTCTCCATAAATGTAGATCCCCGCATTTCCATAAATGTTCTTCTTCTTCTTCTTCTATGCGAACATAAATTATTCGAATCTTATCCAATTCAATATACCTCCAATCTTTGTCCGAAAGAAATTCCATCATATACTCTAGATTTTCTTCACTTCCTAGATAGAATTTATTCTCCACTAACCCAACTTTTTTACATGTGTGGAAGTTTTCTGCTCGGGACATATTGATTTCAAGATATACATTCTATTTTTTTTAACTCTGTTACATACGACTGAAATGTTTTGAAATCAGTCACCCAGATCCTGTTTTCTTCATTCTCCTTCCATGTATGGATAATAGTTCCCGCTCTTGCGATTCTTGTTCTCCGCATTTGTAGATAATTTATATTTTCATCACTTGTCAATATATCCTCGAACCAAGCTATATCATCTTAGGAGATGTTTCCATCCAACACTCGTAAACAAATTTTTGAGATGTGAACATCCATTTTCATTTATTCTATGTCAAGGGTAATAAGAAAGCAACACTCGAAATTGATTTGATCCGAATGGAAAATCATCATGACTGTAGTAATGCTGAGGTGTTGGGCAACGGCTTTTTTCTAAGAACCGAAGAAAATCTGGAACGTATGAAAGACTTCATCATTGATGAAGAACAGAATGACAGTGAATTTGAGAAGATTCGAACAATTAAAGTTCAAGAAGAAGAAAAATTACAGTTGTGGACGCAAGGGCACGGAACAGCCTTCGGTATTCGCAATAAAGATATGGTGGATTATATGATAGATTTTGAGAGGAAACTTAGACATCGTGATGCTGGGTATGATTGGTTGTACGAGCTATGTTGTAATCGAACAAATGAGTTAGATGTCATTGATGATGATGACAGCAAGATCTGTAAATAATACTAATAAACTTCGTAAATCCTAAGTAAATTGTTTATAATATCCTACAACTCAAAGGTTAAGCGATGAAATTGCATACATTGCGTTGGTCGAAAAAAAAACAATGAAATTGTTGAATACGGTAGGGGAATAGATTTCAAGGGATGCAACGCTACCCATAAACCTATCTCGGGGTAAATGTTGATATGTGTGACAGAATGGTGAGATATAAATCAGAGTCCGATTAGAAAAATATTCAGTCAATATTTGGATTTTGTTGTGGGAGGATGGGTTATAGCTTGAGTCCTCGATTGTTCGAAAGAGTTGGGGAGATGGGGGTCTGTAAACTTTGCAAGAAAGAAATAAAATTGAATAGACATAAATCGACGAGTAACGCGTGGAGACATCTGAAACGCTGTAATCGAGAAGAGTTTGAAAAAAATATTGGAAAGAAAAAAGGCAGATCGACTCTGCAAGTCGTCAAAGGATGAAGTGTCCGGAGTTATTGAAGAAAAGTGTGTTAGACCTAGTACGAGATGAAGAGGCTATTTGAATGATGGAAACAAATATGAATTACTTGTAACACACGATCCATCTAAGCTTGAGAAAATCTGACCTCTCTGGTAATATATATGAGTCGAGATTGATTGCGAAGTAGAAATAATTAGGTGTCAAAACTGCAATGGATTGATCAAAATGTAGAGTCAAGTTTAGATAATTTGTTATGCATTGTATAAAACATCGACTGAATATCGTACATAAGTTAGGTTAGGATCGGATAGGATGATTACTTCTTTTAACATAACATAGTATGAAGCTGATGCAGATGAAATATGTTGTATCAACAGCAAGGGATGTAGTTCTATGGGTTAGGTTAGGTTGGGAATGTATTAATGCATCCGGCAGTGTATTCATTCGGGCTTTGGCGCCATCTCAAAGGACAACATTATCATGAATATGATAATCTTAAAAATTAACGAGGAAATATGAGTTCGAAGGATGCAATGGGCGCGTTGATAGAACATAATAAACCGGATTTGGCCATCAAAAATAATGAGAAAGACAGTTCTCAAAATTGTCTGAGCATAAAGAAAGAAAGGTGCCACTAACACTCAAACTAAGAATGTATGAAGATTGGGTGAAAATGGCTAAATCGATATGGTGGGAGAAAGACCCAAGCCATAACCGAAATTGAAAATAATAAAAATAAGGGGAAACGTGGGATACTTTCAGTGATATTGATATCAGTGACAGTGATATTGAAATGCGTGAAGAAAAAATAACTGCTAAAGCTGAAGGAAACCGAATTATCAAATGGGGTAATGACAAGGTGACAAGTATAAGAAGTGTAAAACTGCATAATAAAATCAAATTTATAATTGACTTTGGTTAGAAATATGTTGGTAATGAAGCATGAGAAGAGAGAATCCTGTCATAAACGTTTGAGTGCAAGGAGAATTAGGTATATTTCGGATGTCTGCGGGAATATAATGAATGGAAATGTGGATTAAAGCAAGGAAAAAATCTGAAACGATTCGATGTCACAAATATGTAATAGAGATTAAAAATTCCATCTATAAAAAGCTCGCTGAAGACTTTGAATAAAGTTTTGGATACAAGGCTAGGATTGCAAGTATTGCATACACTTCTCCCAAAGGTTCTCGTTTATCTAAAATGTGTACTAAGGGCGTTAGTCTCGAACACCACTAGATCAGAGAAAAAAAAACAGATGATAAATCGTACACCGATATGACGAGTTGGCAGCTTCAGGTGAGGAATAAATATACGTCATTGATAAAGATTCCCACAGAGTGGCACTGGTACCAAGGATCAAGATAACACAAGAGAGAGAGGTCGAAGTCATTATTTATGTTTCGTCAAGATGCTTTCGTCGAATTTTTATTAAGAAAAATAATTATGT
>SDVV010023008.1:0-12837 GCA_016164225.1 Gammarus roeselii | reverse complement strand
TATATTTAAGTTAACATCTTCGTCGTCGGAAATTTCAACCTTCGTTAGTTGGGGCTTCCCCTGGTTTGATAGTGACCTCATGAGGAGTTTGAGACTTTGCTAGGCAAGAAGTCCTGTGTTTGGGTCCCCTCTTCGATTTATTACCCCTCAACTTTCTATCGGTGGACGTACTGGGGTTTCCTTCACCTCTGTGGGGGATCAAGTCCTGCGTTTAATTATTTTATGGCTTAAGTTTTTTTTTATATTCTGAGGAGGTGATCCAGGTACTTAAACAACATTGAGTCTTGCAATTCTGAACCACTGATGAAAACATCATCTCGTGAGAAGAGCCCCTTCTTTTTTGCGAAGTAGAGTCACGGTTTACAGATTTATTAACAAATACTTGAGCAAGCGCACCCACTCTTTTATTCATAGCGAAGGCTCTGCTGCTCACTTAGCCGATGATATTGAGGCGCGAGAATGGGTCGACGAGGATGCCTATGCTGCTCCTCTCCTTTGCGTTGTCTTCAGGCCTGCTGAGCTGGCTATAAAGCGCGCTGATGGATCGGTTCGACTCATACGCACAAATAGATTATTTCCTCGTGTAAACACAATAAACGAGTAGTTTCTGTCCATGGTCATGTTGGTCACAGCTCTGTTGATGCTGGAGTCTGGCATCAAAATAGGATGGAGATCAAATTTAGGGGATTCAATGTGGAAAAGTGAGTTTCATTTCCGCCCACAATTGACTCATGACCAGGTGGTTGGGGATTGGATTGTCGTTTGTTGTTGCTGATTATTTCCTGGACATTTTGGAAGTTTTTTTATAATTCGTGGGTGACGATTGGCTTATTCGTGTTGTTGTTTGCTTCCCGAGTACAGCTTGAAGTGGTTGCCTCCTTGCTTCAGCTTGGATTGCTTGCTGTATTTACTCATGGATAAAAAAATCCTTCACTGTTCCCCTGTTCCTCCAAAGAGAGTTAGCCTGACTCTGCCAGCTCTTTTGGCCGATGTCTCGTTTCACACGGCCAGAGACTGACTACTGTTTTGTCAAGTTCCACTGTTTGAACATGTATATAGCGTGTCCGCTGCTCTTCAGACATGTGTCTCTGCAGGTTTCGTGCGTAGGCCATTGTTTTGACGTTTGAAGTTCCGAGTCTGTTTTTTTTTGTAACACTGCTTCTGATTAGGTTGTTTAGTTTGGTGCGGTTGCCGTTAGGCTAAGCTGTGAGGCTTAAGTTTTAGTCCACGAACCTCCGATGCAGGGCTTGGAGGTCTCTTTTCAATACTATTTTCCTCAGGGACTCATTCTCCCTCTCGTTTAGTAGCCAATGTAGTTGCTAATATGGCAATTCGATAGTGATATGGATCACTGTTGCAGGTGATGTGTATCTTAGAACGGCAGTTTTAGAAGGCAAAAAATGGTACGTGCACAACAAAAACATGCAGAGAAGACTGTATAGGTGATAAAAGTAGGAATTGTTTCCCTCTTGGACGGCATTGCACAAGGTTGATTGCAAAAATGTGTAACTGAAATTAAAAGAAAAACTTCATGTCAGATTAGGCCTAAATTAGTGTGAATATCTTACAATAATTTTGCACTATGTTAAGAATTTTGCCACTGTTTTCATTAGAAGTTATATTAGACTTCTTTAATAGTGTCAGACTATAAACCTGATTACATGCTTAGCAAAATTATGAACAAAGTTCTATTCAGATAAACAGACTTGTGTCCCGGAGCAGAAAAATGCTTTAAAGGCAACCTACCTTGACATAAATCTAACCTAAGCGAGGCCTAACCTAAAGTAGTATGTATTGAAAAGGAAGTTATCGAAAACTATTAGAGTATTGATTTTTTTCTCGAATAAAATTATGCATAATGAATATTGTTGAAAATGTTTTTAGCTCACTGTATTAATATTGCAAGGCAAAATGTTGTTCGATTTTGGATTCAAAAGTAAATAATGAATTTGAAAATTTGATTATATTTGGGATGGGATTCCACAAATTGACCAATATATACATAATGGCAAATTGAGATTTACCTTTATTAAACCTTGTTATGACGTAGAACTCTCGATTCCTTGTTGGATGCGAATGTTCATCAGACTGGTGCTGTCAATTTTCGAGAAGATGCCTATCAAAATCTGAATGAACAGTTTTATACATGTAGACTACTATTTGGAAGCAACAAAGATCCTCAAATCTAACAATATTGATCGATTTGAAATAATTACTTGTTTGTCCTGTATGCAGGAGGTAATTTATAGTTCTTCTTGCTATCATTTGCATGACTGTCAATTAAGATTACATTTATGTAGCTCGCAAAGCAAGCTTCAATTCCATAGTAGAGATATGGCTGATTTAGTGAAAAATATATAATATTTGATACTATCTCGCAGTCGATTTTTTTTAATCTATACAGGATACATATTATATTGCTTAAATTCGTTGAAATATAATCAACACGATTTATGAATGTCACATGACGGTCGGGGTGCATGCCGAGGAACCTAATGTTGGATTAATCCACTTCACTAGTATTCGCTTTTTCCATCTTTAAAAATGGAATTTAAATGTTACGTTTGCATGAGAATGCAATACATTTTGTTTCATCAACATTCATGCCAAGTTTATTCGTGTCGAGTTAACTATTTACAGATACTTCTCCATTGTTTATTTTTATCGCGATTTTCATATCCGTTTAAGAAAATTAGGCTAACAATACACTATGACATCGGCAAATGAGATGGTCCTTGAATTGGTCTGAGGAATTTGGAAGATCATTAACATAGATTAGAAACAATCGAGACCATAAAATTGAGCCTTGAGGGACGTCATGACTAATATTGAGGAGACTTTATTTAGTAATTTCTTACAGGTTATTGTTGTTGTCTATTGAATAGGTACGATCGAAACTAATCCAACACAAATCCCCGGACTCCCTTGATGGGCAACTTGGATAGTGAAATTGTATGGTCAACGCTAACGAATATCTTTCGAATGACTAAAAATATGGATAATACAACTTCATCTGATTCTAAATGTTGATAGGAGAAGTTTATTTGGCCAAATATTGCTTGCACTGTCGATTTTTTACTTTGGAATCCATATTGACCACGATAAAGAATGTCACGTTTCCGTAAAGAAAAATACAATTGTTTGTTTACTATTTTTTAAATATTTTACTAAAAAAATGTGATATTGAAATTGGTCTACAATTAGTGATATTCTCTAATTCGCAAGGTCTGGGAATTGCGATGTTTACGCAATTTTAAGAGATTGAGGGGCAACATATTCCAGATTCGAATGATCTATGTACAATTGATGCTGATAAAGGAGATTTACTAACTTCCATAGGTACCGAGTATACGTCGCACTTCTTGTCCTAAAGAGATATAATAGAATCCCTACATCTTGTGATGTTACAGCTTCAAAACATAACAAATTAGGGTGATCAACTTACATGTAATGTAATGGATTAAAGGGGCTAACGTTTCAAGATTCAGCTATTGTCCAACCATAATTAACAAAAAACTCGTCAAATACATTGACAATATCAGCATTTGTTTCGTATCTAGTGTCATTGTGCTTAATTGTTTAGAGATTATTTTTATTTGAGCCTGATCGGAGGGATAATTTTATTAATTAAACTGCAGGCTGCTTCTGTGTTATCTTTAAAGTTGTTGAATTTATCAATGGAATAATAATTTTTAGACAATCATATTTGACTTGAAACAAATTTTTTAAGTCCATTGAACAGATGTATAGAGATTTTATTTTGCATGTCTTATGTATAATATGCTTCTCGTTTCATAATATTTGGAAAAATAACAGATATTATCCAAGATTTCTGCTTAGATTTCTTAACTAAAGCTTTCATTTTGATACGACAGCAATTATTCTAACCTGAAAGAAGTATATCAGAGAGTTCTTTAATAAAATTGCCCTGATTACTAATATTCATAATGTTTTGAAAGTTATGATTTTTTAAGGTAAACTGCATGGAAAATTTCGTTAATATTGCGATATTTCACTGAAATACTTTAGGATTGTAAGCGAAACTCTTCCTTTTATATCAAAAACACAGACAGATGATCAGAAATGTCTGCCAGTATTTTCCCCTAGAGTGTGAGAGAGTAGGAAGCTCCGAGTGAACGAGGGGAAGGAAAACCCTCCACACACGATGTTCAAAGTCCCGAAAGCATTGAGTCTTTTGATCGATGAGTCATGCCTCCTCGGGATTTCAGCCAATTATTACGCACTCTCCAATGTGTTCACTGGTTGAAATCCTGAGGAAGCATGACTCATCGATCAGAAGGCTTAAGGCTCTCGACACTTTGAACATCGTGAGCGGAGGCCTTAAAGTAATGGGTTGCTCGAGGAATGTCGATGCGAGCAGAATTAGTGTCTTTCTAAATGGAGAGTTATTGGAGGAAGTTCTGTGTTCTAAGTATGTGGGCTCCCATGTGGAGAAGACTGAACTAGTGGAAACTGAAATGAGTTCGCGAATGAAGGAAGGGTGTGAAGTGTTTGGTGACTGAAGATAGTAATGAGCTGTAGGACGTTGGGGAAGGAAACGAGAGAGCTGTATGAGGTGAGGGTGTAGTTGTCCCAAATGTGCTCTACGGAACAGAGACTTGGGGGGTAAGAGCAGAAGAGAGGAGATGTTTGAATGTCTTCGAGATGAAATGTTTGAGGAGCATGGCTGGTGGGACGGGTATGGTGAAGAAGTTAAAGGACAGAGTTGATTCGCGTGTTCTGAGATGGTTCGGACACAGGATGAGAATGGATGAAGGGAGATTGGTGAAAAGGGTGTTGAAAGTAGGGGCGAGTGGACGTATGACTAGAGGGAGACCGAAGTTTGGGCGGATGTATGGTGTGAAGCAGGCGTTAGGAAGTAGGGACTTGAGTGTGGATGTAGCTAGAGAGCGTGCACTGAATAGACATGAGTGGAGAATTATTGCTAACTAATGAGTTTTGACGCTACCCTGATGTGTTTTCCCGCCCTTGCCATCCCTGCTGCTGACACTGAGCTCGGGCGGCACTCACGACCCGGAGGGTGAGTTGCGGGGTCTTCTGGCCGAGCTCTCTAGCGCAAAAGAGCTAAGTTGTGTGAGTGTGAGTGAATGGGAGGAGTGTGAGGTGTGCCTTGCCGTCACCCACTCCCTCCTCTGAGAGTTTTGGCCTAGTGACTGTATTTTCCTTGAATGGAACTCATAGGGGAATGTTGTGAAAATGTGGTCAAATCTGGAGTACTGGCAACATTGTCGGATTTGAGAAGATTGAAGTTAAAATTCCCATAACAAATTATGTCGAACATATTGCTATTGGTAATTTCAGGATAAAATCTTGATGAGAGTCGGTAAAATGGTCAAATTGGCAGAGGGTGGCTCATAAAATGATGGTACCTATAGTTAGTTGTTTGAATTCATTACATATTTTGAAAAATGAAGATTCAATAAAAGGTAAGGACACTGAAGTATTCTCAATAGTATACAGAGATTAAGTAGAGTCCGGAACCCAGCTTTTAGTAGGATAAATAATGTAGATTTTGAGCTCCAGTTCACAGGATAAATAAGTATGCACGCTGTCAAAGCTACGGCGTAGAGATGATTTATTAAGATGAATTATTGTTAGTATTCAGTCGATCTATAATTATATAGTGAAATGTATCCATGCAATAATAATACCTTTGATTGTCATGATTTAACTTTGGATATATTAAAATAAAATGATATAAGGCGTCATAAATTTGTGGAAATAATTCGTGATTTCATTATTCATAGATTTCCTAGTGGATGTAATGCGACGCCGTAATGAAAAATAGTATGTATACAATGAGTAGGCCGCGGTGATACATAGCCAGTCGTCTACAAAAGGGCCTGAAGGGTCGTTAACCAGTTTAACGAGGAGTTCATTAAGAGTTCAATGACGGATGACGGTGAATTTGCAATACTGTCGACTGCCGTGACCTTCTGAACCGATCGTGAGAAGCCACACGTAAACACTGCCCTCCTGAGACCGGCAATTCCCGATAACATTAAAATATTTCTTCTTGGCACGATGGAGCACAAACTTGATAGTGTTGCGAGTGAGCGTCAGGGATTTGTCACAAAGAATTGATCAGGCTACTTCACTTAGAAGCAGTAATAATTTTGCCCTTGACGTCACGTCGACACAGTTTGAAGATGACACTCTGTTAATCAGGACCTCGATCACGATTCTTGACGATACTGTGAGCCACGGTGATGTCCTCCTCTGAGATGGTGACGCCGGTCTACTCAGACAGCAATTTCATTACTAGCACTTTGCAATCCTTGTCTGATTTCAGTTCGGGCATGTCACCAGAGACAACGCGAGTGTCCTTCCTTTAATACGCCTGGTTGTCATCCACCGCTGCATACAACGGGACCACTCGTTTCTTCAGTCCTTCCGAGACGACTAAAATAACACCAACTTGAAAGAACGACAACTTTTTAGCCACACCCTTGTTTATCACCCAATCCATCTGAATCAACCATATAGTGGATCAACGTAATCAAGCTTAATATAATTAGTCTCCATTTTTTTCGCTCACACCTATATAACGTCCATTTTTTCCGCTCCATTATATTTACGGCACTTTTTTTCGCTCCATCCTTTATAACGTCCACATTAAATAACGCCAACCTAAAAGAACGTCCGTCTAAAATAACATCAACCTGAAAGCACGTCTACCTATCATAACACCAACCTAGTAGAACGTCAACTTATCTTCCGTTTTCGTCACGCGATTGAGCCTTCTGTAATCGATTGCCACTCCTTAGCCGCCGGTGATAATCTATTTCACTCACCGCAGGCTTTTGTTTTTTGCTTACTAGTTAATCTTACCCACCCTAACCTAACCTAATCTATGGAGCGGCAATCCATAACAAACGGCTCAATTTCGCGACGAAAGCGGAAGAAAATTGACTTTCTTCTAGGTTTGTTTTATTTAAGGTGGAGGTTCTTTCAGGTGGGTGTTATTTAAGGTGGACGTTCTTCCAGGTTGGTGTTATTTTAGGTAGACGTTTTTTTAGGTTGGTGTTATTTAAGGTGGACGTTTTATAGGATGGAGCGAAAAATTTTACGTTTATAGAGAGGATGTAAGATTTTTTGATGCAAAATAAATAGAGATTGTATAATATGATGCAGAACCCGATTGATTAGGGAAAAACTTACGTTAAATAATATTGACGTTATTTATTGACGCTACTCGGAGTTGGTTTTAACTGGTTTGATCTTAATATGTCTATCTTCTTTAGCCTCCCCGCCCCACCACAGACGACGTTGGGTCATTGATCTGCTGCTCTTTGCCTGATAATTTGACTCGTAATGCAAGATGATGCTATACATTAGGCATTCCTAAATCTGTTTTCTCTCATTGGTCAGTTTACTGGTGTCAAAATTTGGCATTCCAGTTAGCACCAGTGTGCGTCTTTGGTGCCCGCAGATCAGCATTCTTTCCTCACGAACCCATAACGTGAGTGCAAATTGGAATAAGATGATTTCTGCAAAAAATGCTTCGAAGAAAGCGGAGAAACTGAAAGAAACGGCTGTTGTTCAAATTTACATTCAAACTCACAACGGCATTTTGAGTTGTATGAGGCCAATACATAATCACTGATAATTAATTGATCGAAGAAATTAATCTATTAGTCAAGTAGCTATTGCCATCAGTGTATATTCACATGGATAAACGAACAGTTTTTACCAGGAACAGTTTCGCTGCTGAACGTCTTTCTAGTGTGTTTTGCGTGCAGCTGACCTTCACTAGAGAACACGTCGCACATTTCCATGCCCGACACCAGAGAGCGTACCACACATATACTAATATCCCTACTTCGTCCCCCGTCCATCGTACTTAAATAATATAAATGCTTGAATATGAAAGGAAACCAAGCTTATTGGAGATTCACTAATACGATGTTAGAAGCGGCTAAAAATAGTGTTATTTTTTGTATGAGCGCAATGCCTATTTGTCATGTCCCCCAGTATTGACGACTGATCGTCGTTCATAACATTGTATTAGTTAACCTCCAATCAGCTTGGTTTCCTTTCATATACAAGCATTTTTATGTAAGTACGATGGACGGAGGACAGGGTAGTGAAGCATGCTCCTCACCATGCTCCCCAGTGACAAAGTTCACACTGTGCTAGGTTTAAATTGTTGTAATTCCTTTATTAATTGTACTAAGAAATGAAACATAAGAAAACTAGACAGTTCATGTAATTGGAGCCTGTCGCTTTGCCTCAGTCACGTACAAATTAGGTGCGCGTGACCCCTCTTTTTGTTCCATTACACTAATATTTACTACTCTTACTGAAAACGTAGGAAATAATTTAACTATGGGAAACATACTAACAGGGAGAATATCAAAAACTACACGTGAATCAAAAAATGTTGGGGTTAGTGGGTGTATACAACATTAGGTGCATGACAAACGACATCTCTCACAAGAAAGTATTCGATATTTCCCCGATGGAGTTCATGAAGCCAGAAGTGAAATATTAGTATCCATCATCTAATATGAAATTGAATAGGCTGGATTCAAAATTCAGGAACACTGAGTATAGCCACAATCGCCCTGTAATTCTATACGACCAGTACAGTAATATGTAGGTGTACAAAAAGCATGTAAACGAGATAGCGATTATTATGCACTTAGTTGTGGATGAGGAATATGTCACATTTAATGTCACATTTAAAAAAAAAATCATTCACAATAGCACACCAATTCCGAATTGAAGGTTTTAAAAGAGTAAGCGATTAAATTCGAAAAAAAAAATCTTAGACAGATTTGTAAATTGCTAACCAGTCGGCCAAACGTCAGCTGCTAAAAGGGTGTCGGGCCAATATACACGGGAATAGCTAACAGCTATAAATACTGAGACTACACAGATGAAAGGCCAAGGAACCCATTACCAGCGTCCATTTCTGCTGATCTTACTTGATCGGGGGGATTTGCTCCTGGAAACCTTGGAGATCTCCTTTGTTCATTGATCGATAAACAAATGAACATTAAACAAGCCTTGGAAGGATATATGAAGCTATAATGCAGTTCTGATAATAATCTTTATCGACTTGCTAGTTAAAGGATTCAAAATTCTTCATTAGGTGGATTTACACATAGTATTTCCAGGTTGACCACAACAAAATGGGATTATACCCAGTTCTGAAGTTGATGAAGCGGACTTAAGAGTGTTATTTGACGCATTACTTTACAAAAGCCTATCCTCGAGCAGAGTAAGAGACGGCTTACCGAGATGTATATTTTGCCTAATTCAATCATTTTCAACTCTTTATAATAAGTTTAAACGGTAGAAAATTTATTTATCACGATTAATTGTAGAAAGCGTTGTGTGATAATTTGGGAAGGGATGTCAAGTGTTTGATTACTTAGATTACAAACGTCAGTGCAGAGTTGAAAATGAAACCTTAACGAGCACAGGTTTCGTTTATCTGTACCAATTGAAATATTGTTGCTATTGAGATGGGACATACTGGATTTCACAATAATTTCAAGATGTGTTCTGCACTGCTTTGTTACTTTCGAAGACAAATGGAGAAGCATGGTCAGTCTCGTACTCTTCAACACCTTTTTCACGTCGGCCTTCCTTATAGACACTCGCGTTCGCAATAGATTAGTTTTATACGATTGCAGGACATTGACGGAGAAGCTGAAAAATGTGCAACCTACGACATATTGAGGGATTGTGAAGGTGGCGGTCTCTCGGAGTTTGATCTCATGGAGACCTATCTCCAAAGGCTGATGGTGAAAATTAGAGACGGTAATCCGTCATTCATGTTTCCTAGTCCCAGGCAGTTCTGTTGAAGTATTGTGCTGTTGTTCATTTTGGAGGCGGTTCACACTCAGACCTTGACTATCTAGAGTGATCGCGGAGCTTGTAAGAACTTACGTTGGGTTCGTTTATTTGAGTCTGCCCAGAAGTCCTAGATCGGGAGTGTTTGCAGGAGCAACCGCTGTCGGTAGAGCGTGGTCTCCTAGAATTATTGCAGTCGCGGCTATGTTGTTCATGTGGGAGGACATGAGTGTCCGCTCATTGTATTTGTACCTTAAGCGAGCGCGTTAATCTTCGACGGCGGGTTCTTTAAACTGTATAGTTGACTGAGTAGTGACGCGCTGAAAACCGTTGGAGATTTTCAACGCGTCCTCACGCAGGCGATGATCGTTTTCGCTGGTGAGATGCTCTGGTCTCGCGCATGGGAACTGTGGGTTGAATCCCTTTCTTTGGATTTCATTTGGTGTGGTCTCTGTTAAGATGAACCAAAGTTGTTCTACATTCTTTCTTGACGAGCTGTTGTTTCTTGGGCTCTTGATGATATATTTGCTTTGTGGCAGGTGGGCGTCGAGCACCTCGTGGTCGCCGTCGAAGGTATCTTCATCTCTTCGCCTTTTTGTATTGGTGTTGGTGGACCTCAGGTCGTGGTCGACTGAGGAGGCAGCATCCATCGCGGTGTCATCTTGGGAGGGGTTTTGAGGTCATGTCATTGGGTTGTCATGACGATGTATAGGTATCATCTGAGGGGTTGGGTTTACTTATAGGATTAACTGCTTCGGCATAGTTAAGGGGAATTGGGCTTTCGTCGCGCCAGATTGGAATGGCTCGTTTGCGGGTGATTCAGCGTTCGTTTTGCATGATTGCTATCACTTTTTGGTCCATAAATATTTGGATGAGGCTATCATCTGCCTCATGGAGACGGAGAGTAGTAGCACGTAGGTGGGAAGGCTTTGCAGTCTTTTTTTGCCATGGTTGCCGCCGCATTTCAAACAACGTTGAGGTATATGCGATTTGCAGTAAGACATGACTGTATTTAAGACATTTTTTGCACATTGCTGGCCATGGCGCAACTGGGTAAGTTTTGGTTCTCCCTTGTTCACCCAGGACTACTATGTATTCCGGTGCATCAGATTTTAGGAGGCTGATGAGGCATGTGACATCACTAGAGTTTCGTGATTTGATTCTTTTTGCTACAAAAACTCCGGTAACTCCGTAATCTTTTGAGAAACCAACCGTAAAAGCGCTCAGGTCTTTCGTGGGGGCATAGCAGGAAGTTTCGTTTGGCATCATTGAAGGACGGATGTGATTGAACAGTTACTTTGTGTTTGTCTATGTCCCTATTTTTTGTGTAGAGCGTTTCTTTGTACGAGTTTCGCGAGGTGGGCCAGATACTTCTTCCCTGTCGGTGGTTGAATTCCGGTCCATTCCTAGTTGTTGGGAGAGTGAGTTCATCATAGTGAATGGATTCGTTGAGGGAGCAACGTTGCTTGCACCGCTGTCTATGAGCGTTATGGCAAAGTTGAGTAGGGAATGATGTTGATCTTTTCTCCTGGGGGGGGAGGTCCAGCTTGGGTGGAGTGCATCGATGCTATAGCTTCTCGTCGCTCGACACGTCTTTATGGAATTGAAAAATTTATCTTTCGATTTTACCTTGTGAGCAGTCTTTGTGTAACGTGGTATGTTCATTTATTTTTCAAAAAAAGTAGTGGGCTTCTTTGGATGGTCACGAAAAGGCATCGTCCCGTCTGTCATGGTCGCCTTGCGAACAGTGTGAACATTCTACTTACCGTTACAGTTTCCGCTCGTGTGTCCGTATTTCTGGCATTTATAACATCGCATCGGACGTCTGTCGAAGGGCGTAACCTTGGTTTTGTTGGCGGAAAAATGTATGTCTATGTAATTTGGTGGCTTTGGGCAGTTAAATTTCAGCATGAGGGCCGTGGTGGTGTTCCTTTCAGTTGTGAATTTTTGGTGCGTTTTTTGCTTCGACCACACAGTCTTCGTATTGAACTTGTACGGTGATGAACTCATCAACCCCCTCCGTCCGGATATCCTCAATCTAAATCAAACCTGAACTGGTAGATAAAGTCGGGTGTGGAATGATTGTGAATAGCTTTTGGTTTATTCTGGTATTGGAGAGTATATTGCCGCTCTAAAGTTCCGTAACCACTCTACAGGTGAATTCTTCGTCGCCGCTGGTGGTGACGTTTAGGACTGGGCGGCCAGCGATGGAGCTCAGTTCTTCATATAAACTGTAGGGATAAATATCCGGTCTGTTCTGGTCGCCGAATGTGATTTTTAAATTTTCGGGAAAGTTAGGACTATTTAAACAGGTTTTGTTCATAAAATAGCGAGCACTGCCTATTTCTTGCAGCCCTCAGAGCTCGGTGTTTTTTTGTGGGCTGGACATTGAATGTGGAGGTAGAGACACCTGCGAAGGTTGCGGGTTCGTCGGTTTATCGGTTTTTCACGAGTTCGTGGATTTGAAGGAATATAGTTTGGACATAACACTCGAGTCTCGTTAGACGGTCGTCGATTGTGCTGGATTCGGCAGTGAGGTCTACAGTTTGCTTCTGAGAAAGGCCGGTCGCACGATTATGTGAATTCCTAATTTTGTGAATGCATCAAATCAATAAGTTGTACGGGAGAGTGCTGATCAAAAGAATTAGAGACTATACGGACTGCGCAATTGGAGAGGAACAGTGTGGCTTTAGGAGTGGTATAGGGTGTACTGATCAGATTTTTGCAGTGAGACAGGTCTGCGAGAAGTACCTTGCCAAAGGAAGGGATGTGTTCTGGGCCTTCATGAATCTGGAGAAGGCACAGGGAAGCGCTGTGGATGGTGTTGCGTTTGTATGGAGTGGGCGGACATCTGTTGAAAGCAGTGCAGAGTTTCTATGCTGACAGCCGAGCATGTGTCAGAGCGGGGAGCGAGGTGAGTGATTGGTTCAGAGTGAAAGTGGGACTGAGACAAGGCTACGTGATGTCTCCCTGGCTGTTCAACCTCTATATGGATGGAGTGGTCAGGGAGGT
>SDVV010023007.1:0-12837 GCA_016164225.1 Gammarus roeselii | reverse complement strand
GCGAGGCGGATCACGTGCAGAAATAAAGGATAAAACAATAAACGTTGAACATGGATGTATAGAATATCGGTGTCACCTACACCAGGCAAAGCAGGAGGAGTGTAAAAGCCTCAAACACGTTCGTTGCCTCCAACTTTGATATCCTACAACTCGTATCTTACAACCCATTGCATGCATCACGTTGCTTGGAACGCGCTGCCAGAAACACTTCGTTTGAACCGCGTTTCCACTGAAAGACCATATACACAAACACTTCGCGGTGATACACACGGCTCTGGCAGAAAAATGTAAGTCAGTTTTGGAACAAGAGAAATCAGCTGTTAGAAATTAAGAGAGTAGACCGTAGGCATCAGGACGAAGAAGAAAATTACATAAGGGTTATCATATTAATTTTATACAAAAAAAAAGTCTCATTTTGGCGACGGATGTGGAAAATATGATAAAAGATTTAGAGCTGAACGTCCAAATTGTTGAAATTGCAACTTTTCATATTTCTTCCCTTTATCTGATGAAAAATTTGTTAGCTCTGAGACAGTACGCTATAACCTCTCTTAGATAAAGAAGTGTTTGAAGTCGTCGACCAGTTGAATGTGGGGCCCTCTGTCTACAGCGTTGTTCAAGACAGATCTTGTGCCAGGATAAGCACAGCTGGTGGCTAACAACGCACTGCCGTCCGTGGGTAGCATTTCGAAATCTGAAAATTTCAAATTTGTAAAATAAAAATATCATCAATGTAGACTTATAAGACAAAAAATTACATTCAGACCGGGCTGGCTTAGAGATAATTCATCTGCAGTGTTGTATGGAAGCCTAATATAATCTGCCAGGATATGCAGAGAATATGTGAAGATTAAATGTATATTTAAAGCAACATATACGTAGAAATATCTTGTATAGGTCCCCAATTCATACCTAAGTAAGCGAACTGGTTGAAATAACGTAGATCAATTTTATAATAATAGAGCGGCAGCCTAGTCAGTCTTCATTGAAGGGTTCTCTGGTGAAATAATTCAAGGGTGCTTAGATTACATTCATTCTGAGCTAAATCTATAATAGCAAAATTGTTGATAAGCAAAGTATGATCATTTGAATTGGATGGATCTCAAATGACTGAACAATGAGGATTGGCTAGGTATCTATTGGTTCGATGAGGTACACCGATTTGTTGAGTGTACCGGATATTTGCATACTTCTTTCCAATTCAAGTAGGTGTGCTGACAGAAGTCACAGGTATACTTATGGACGTTTTTGCATTCGACTTTCTACATTTTTTTAACAAAATTGACTTTCCAAAGATTTTTCTCTGCAACGGATAGACTTGAAGTTTTATAAACCAATATATTAACAGGTTCCTTTGCTGGAATCTGAAGCCTCTGTCAAAATTGATCACTGTTCCTTAACAACAAAATTGTGTATCTCCACCTCACGCTGACTCACCGTGTTATGAAACTGTTGAATAACTTAACCTGTTGAAGTACAAATCCATATTATTTATAAAAAATTCTGTGGTGTTTGTCAAGACACCTACAATGGAGGCAGATGTTAGCTGTGATCCGATTCGCCCAACGTCATGGTGTACCCCACCGAACCAGCCCTCTCCATACAGACATCAAAGATCATTCTAATTCTAATGATCACCATACGCATATTCACAATTTTAATATTGAATACGGAACTCAGGGTAACGTGACCTACGCACCCTCGAATCCCTGTATACATTACCCAAAAGATAAATGAACACTGACCAACAAGGCAAGCACCCCTGTTATGTTTCCCTAGATCAATTATTTTAACAATTCGGTTACTTAGGTAGAGAGTGTTCAATTTTATGGGTGACTGACGAATTTATTCTTTACTTCCAATGTACCTCAATTATTCAAATATGCTCTATATATCCTTCCAGATTTTAATAGGTTATAATACATTCACTAGAGCTGGACCGGTTCGAATGTAATTCACATTCTACATTGCTAGACATTTATTGAAATAATAAGATTTCCACGCAATCAACCAACAAGCATCTATGTCTAACTTCTGAGCAATGGATACAATTCTTGACTATGCCTTTATTCATCGTCAAAACAACAATATCAACATTCTTACAATAATAAGATTTCTGAAGGAACTATCAACAAAAAATGACCAAATAAATGTTATGGAAACATATATGCACAATTGGTGAATTAAATTTAACTTTAATGAACTGGTTCTGTTTAAATTTCTCAAAAAATATTTGTCAACTATTATTGAAAGACCTAAAACGAATCGTTGTGCTCACAGAAAATATTACAACAATAAGGAATACTGAAGAGTGAATCACAGATAACATTAATATTTCTTGCCCTTAAATGGACGTGATAAGACGAATGATGAGACATCGTAACGAGTCAGCCGAGTTCGTGTGGTCGTCGGGCTGCTATGCCTTCAAGCCACTGTTTTTCCTCGTCTCGTGGACTAATCTGCTCTCATGCCGCTCGCTCTACAGCCTGTTTTGAGGCCGCTTGCTCTCTCCGACAAATGGGCCGCTCGGCTCTCATGCTGCTCGCTCTCCATTGTATTAGGCGGCCACCTGCTCTCTTCAACAAGTGAGCTACCCTGCTCTCAGGCCTCTCGCTTTCCACCGTGTTCTGAGGCTGTTTACTCCGCTTTCCTCGCCAAGTGGGCCGCACTACAAAAAACATTTAATAGCCATGACGAGGGAAACTCCCTGCTTCGGCCATTAATTGTATTCCAACGACAATTTCATCGCATTTTAGGAATGGCTGCTACGATGGTTACAAGTGTTTACAAGAGTTCGAAGACAACAACAGGTCTTTTGACTTAAGTATGTAGCCGTTTAATAGTAGGAGCTTAGTTCTTAAGTTAAATGTCAAGAGAGCATCATGTATCTGCGTAACATATGCAGTAAACAATCAAGAAAGGGAATGGTTGTAGTATAAAACAGCATGTGTCGAGGGTACTGGAAACAACTCAAATCAGCCCCCGTAACAGGAAGCCACCAACTCACGATGCTTATTTGAGATCGTCTTGATCGCGTTCCTTGTTGAAGCAAGGTGACCGTTGTCGTTGCTGCACACCATTTTGCAACAAGTAGGTACACATGCAGGACACCGTTTTTACGGTGATAGGGCCAATGCTGGGCGCTATTTAACCGTACGGACGCTGGACAAGCAAATTTATCGTGGATTCTGATCTAATTTATTGAGTCATGATTTGATCGTTTCGGTTGTTGTGCTGTTTACAACTCCTTGGAAGTTTGTTCCATGTTTCGGCAACTCTTTACGTTCGTGAAACGAGCGTGAAACGGTTACCAATAATTTTATAAGCATCATTCCTGTGCACTCCCTTCGAACCCAAAAAGAAGAGGTTTGTACGGTTGACGTTTTCCTTGCCCTTCGTAATCTTCCACACTTCGATTAAGTCACCATTGACTCAGCGCTTCTGCAGCGAATAAAGGACAAATTTACAATAAGTGTCTTCGTACGATTTATTGCGCAGCTAGGGGATGTATTTGATAGCTCCACGTTGAACCTTCTCTAATTATAAAAGTTTTTTTCCTATAATATTGAGACCAGAATTGGTCTGAATATTCGATATTCAGTCTGACAAATAAATCGTACAGTAAAAGAATACTATGTTTGCTCCTGAACGAGATAGTTCGGGATAACATACCTAGCATTTTAATTGCTTTTTTTAGCAGCACTGTTTTATTGCTTGCTATTTGTCACATCGTAACTAATGATGAGGCCAGATTTTTTTTCTCGCTGACCGGAATCAGTTGCTTTCGGACATGGTGGTCCTGTCCTTGGAGTTCTGCCGACCTATGTGCGTGCATAACTATATATTTGTCGACATTGAATTTCATTGCCGACCTTATGACCTATCAGCAGTTTTGTCAAGTCTGATTGGATCTGATGACACTCAAGTTTTGTTTTTACTTCTCCATCGTGTTTAGTATCTCTGGACAACTTGCTAATATTTTGATGCACGTTCTACCGAGATCGTTTATGAATATTATTAAACGGACTGCCCCAACACAGATCTTTGAGTAGCGCTGCTTGTTACAGTACCCAGAGGGTAGGAGGCTCTATTTGATACGAATCCCTGCCGTCTATCAATGAACCAACAATCTATCCTTTTATTCAGCCCGCCTCGACTACCGACTAGGTGCAATTTACTTAATGAGAGACTTAATAGGAAGCGTTTTGGCAATGAAGGTACTTGGTTGGTATCGCTTGAGGATTCGTACCGTAAATTTCAATTCCATTATTGATAAAATATCAGGACGTTCGTCCGACATGAACGATTGTGCCTTGAGCCGTGCTGAAAGTCACCCATCAACACATTCGTTCATAGGGATTCAGTAATTGTAGCTGTAATCATATATTCTACCAATTGGCCAATGACTGAGATAAGACTTACTGGTCGGTAATTTCCGGGACAATTTTTGTTCCTTTATGAAAAATGTAGTAACGTTGACCACTTTCCGTTGATGGGGGCACAAGCAATTTGTGAGTGATTGGATGAAAAATGATGAGGGGGGTTCGGCGATTCCTTTCTTTGTCTCCTTCAGAATTCGGTATAAAATTAGTCTCTACCCGCAAATTTTGTGACTTCCAATTTTTCGATATGTTCAGGAACTGCGGCAGAAAACAAATTTACGTTGCTGATGGCATTAATTCGTCTTTCCTCTATGGTGCCCCGAGGATTGGGAATATTCAGATTTTTGAATGTATTTATATAACATAAATATTGTTTAAATAGGACACTCATTTTAATGGTCATGATCGTTCTTAAGAGGTCCAACTACACATTGTGATATTTTTTTCGCTTGAAATATAGATGAAAAATTTATTGGATCAGTTTTGACGTTCGTAGTATGTTGATTCTCATAATCTTCATTTCTAGCGTTCCAGGGCCCTGTAGGAAATAAATATCTTACTACTGTTTATCCCTCTGGCAGTGTAGACCACAGAGTCTACAGGATTAACGAAATGATGAGAAATGCAATGCTTCTCAACGTACTAAAACAAATCCAATCACTCATTTATTCACGACAGCACAATGTAACACTATGACAATATTGGCGGCCTCTAACAGCCATGCATTTTTTACCTAAATGTGCCCTGGATTTCGCGTCATCGAAATTCTGTTTACAATTTATAACTGTGGAATATGGTCCATTTAATAACATGTCAGTCATTTAATGTGTCAAAATAGTCTAATACAATTACCATCTGAAGAAATGCGTACAAATGAACAGCGTTTTGAGGAAGAAGAATATTTTGCCATTCTGCTTGTGTGAACACGTTCTAGTACTATTAATACTCATCGCCAATATCTCCGAGCTGGTCGACTTCCATAGAACAGGTGATTGTTGGCATACAATAGTTTGGCTTCCTAACAATATATCAATTTTGCTCAGTCATGTGATCGTTAAATTCCTCGGATCAGCGGTCGCATTCAGCTTTTGAACTTGAACGCGGCTGCGTGGCAAGTTGATTGAATTCTTCTTGGTCGAAAAAATGAGGTTACCAGGATATTTCGCAATAATGTATTTCCACAGAGCGCTTTTAGAAAAAGTAATATCAGATTGTTTAACACTAATACTAACCTAGCAAAACGAAGTGGCGAAAGGGCTTCTTTAAAAAAATCTTGCCATGTCTGCTTAGTAGCAGTGTGACCACGGAGTCAACTCAACTAAAACTTCGTCGATTGGTAGTCTGATTATAAAATGATTTCTTTACTTATTTCAGAAGAAGTGTTCTCCTCAAAATACCGAAAAAAAGATGAAGAACAATATTTTCACATCACGACTTATCACTTCGACCATATTGACAGCGTCTTGCTGCCTTGTACTGCATACTTATTGACAGATAAATGAATGTCATATTTTTTCAAGTGATTTGAACCCGAATTATCGTCCGAAAATTTTCTGGATTAATCGTAGAAACGGAAAAATCAATCATTGATAAAGTAACTAGCGATGATTATCAACATAAAAAATTGCCAACAATTGGCCAAATTTGAAGAATTACCCGTCAGGGTTCTTACTATGGCCCTGGACTGTAACCCATGTCGAAACAACCTGCGTAATTAAAATCAATGCACAAAACTGGTAAATTTCTTTATGGGCATTACTTGTATCCCACTTTTCTATCTGGGGGATTCCCTATATATGCTGGAAATCTTTTTAGATATTATTCATAACTGTAATGCACACACATGTGCAATAAATACTGGGAAAATAACTCGATGCTTGAATAACGTTTTAGCTGCCAACCGAAGCAGGGACCCCGCACTGACGGCGCCTGGTGGCGCGATGAGGTCCGCATGTTGCCGAAGTGACCACCTCGTGACTGTCCGGTTGCACTGCGTAGAACTGATCTGGCTGTTTTTTGCATGTGCGGGCAGGGTGGCCAGGCTGGTTAGAAAAGTGAGCGGAACAATTTTGAAGATCGCTGTTGGCTCTGGCGTTGAAACATCGACAACTTGTTCGAGTTGCAAGCGCCTGTAGTGCGGCGGCTGCAGCGAGCCGAATGGCCGGTCATCGCGAGACAAGCGAGTATTTGAACAGTGGAATTTAATATCCAATTTCTTTTTTCTTTTCTATGTTTTTTGCTTATACAACGGGTTGTCGCGTAGCAGCTACCTGATAGCCTTTTTTTCACCCAAGGCTTTTATATGCTGGCTTCTTACCTTTTGAGAGACCGGCCAGAATGTCTCACTCGCGGTCAGGTAGGCGTGAACCCACAACCTCCAGCTCCCAATGGACGTCTGACGTGAGGAGAGCTCGACCCGCTACCCCACTCGGCCACCGAGCTAAAGTCCTAAGAAAAAAACTCCCATGCAGAAAAAAAAATACACTCAGACATGTCGAAAATCCCCTTAAATTCGCTATAACAATCATCAATAATAGTCAAAAATGTTATTGGTCATTTCGTTACTATACGAGAGGTATTCCTGCTGGGAATGTAATGGTGGTCTTAAAATGTCACTACACTAATTTTACTCGAAATATCTTATTATGTTGCGCGCAATGGCTTTCACCCGTTGCACGGTCATGCTTATTATGTTGCGCACAAAGGTGGTCGCCCCCTTACACGGTCTCGCTTATTATGTTGCACGTAAAGGTTTCCATCCCTCGCTTCACATAAAATTTACAGTTCTTCGCATATCCAATGACAGAGCTTTAGTTCAAGTGTATATTTTAAACTACGGAAATTTACATTCATAATCTTTCATGCAAGATACATGATAATTGATTTTGGAATTCTGCATTTTTTTATGAAAACCACTGATCGACAATACAATTCTGTTTCAAAACGAAATGCCAATTAGATGGCACAGTGTCTTGATCGCCGCTGGAAGCTCGCGACAGCTCGTCTGACTTCTTCTTTTGTTAGTCGTTCAGCAGCTTAATCACACAACCTTCATAGTGATGAGGGTCAGCGACGCTGCGAACCTTGAATTTAGATGATTAGGAAGTGGTCTAAGCATAAGCCACTTATTGTATATGAATGTTTATTTTTGTGGATCTCTTCGCACTCGTGTAACTTGAACGGCTTCATTTCCAGTTGCGTGTGAACAGTTTTTTGAGTACCACACTCGATGAAGTCTATAGGAAAAGGAACGATCATCCTGACCTTTTTACTGATGAGTTGATGACTTCTGCCGTTGTTTTGTAAGATTTTCGTCCCAGCGACTACGCCTTTGAAGTGGAATTTTTCTTCGAGATTTTCGACGACGCGATTGAAAATATGTGGTTGATATTTTATCTTCGCCTGATGTTAAAACTCTGCACGAATGCTAGATTTGACACCGTTGGAAAAAAATCTTCTCGTATTCGAGAATGACCCTGGTCATTGTTCACTAGTAAATATTACTGATAGACAAAATATGTTCATTGTTTGTCATGCAAGAAACATCACATATCACAGTGAATAATAGCCAAAGCCCAGTATCATAGATACGATACAATATGAAAATTACTATAATCGGGCATTAATAAATGGATTGAATGTTGTTTCCATATATGCTCTCTTTAAAATAGTGGTTCGAAGAATCCCTCTTTTATGCTATGTTTGAGCGGATTCCTTTGATGATGTCTCCGGATTTTCTAGTATGATTAACATTATATTTGGTACGTCCATGATTGTTGGACGTCCACGGTTGTCTGATGGGAATAACAGCAATGTAAAAAAAATCGGCTGTCATCGGATTAGAGGAACTTTTTTGAGTAAGTTTGGTTATTCACTATGTTTAAAGTTTGGTTATCCATTAAATATCGAAATAGTCCAGGTGATTGCAATTATTGGAATGACCTGAGGGGTTAGCTTTATTTATTGCACCGTACGGCAACATGGGCAGTCGCTCCAGAGTAGATGGTAGTCTTCTATTGTTGGACGGAGCTGTGCAAATATTAAGATGTACCATCAACTGCAGCTGAGATTGATGGACGAACATTTAATGTAATCAAAAAGTTCTCCAACATAGTTTTGAACTGGCTTACAGCATTTGAAAGATGAACAACTGTTATGAAATGTGATTTCTAGTTAAATTTTAATTGGCCATGTTGATAACATTACTGTTTGAACACAAGGAAGCATTGACACCGTCCGCGAAAAGAGGATTTCAATAGCTGCCTGAGTTTCCTATTTTATTATTATATTTCTTATGGTGTATTGTTATAGTGTGGAGCTGACCTGGTGAGAGAATTATACAAATAAACTGAAATGCTCTCGAAATACAAACAGCACTGCTTTTTAATTGACCATTACGAGAGATCCAAAGTGCCTGTAATCGTGAGAAGGAAACTGAATAACATTGACAAGCTATTTTGGATTATCGATGAAAAATAATGCATCACCAATAAACTTTTTTCAAAAACGATATTTTTGTGCTCATCATCGATGCGCATCTCTTGGAACCAGTTTTAAAATGTTTGCATTGTAAATATATTCAAAACAGAGTTTTTTTGCGATTTATAATACATGTATGTAAAGACTGCCACCCCATAACAATAACAATGATTGCATATACAGGCACGAGGAGCAAAACAGTTCGTCAATTATTTATACGAGTAACGGATTATCCAAAAATCCCATATATGAAACTAAGAACCGTTCGACAACCGTTGGTCCGACGGTAAGAACCGTCCTGCAATCGTTGGTACAGCAATAATAACCTTCCGGCAATCGTAATTCCGACAGGAAAAATCGTCCGACAACCGTGAGTTTTCCAATATCAACAGTCTGGCAATCGTAGGTCCGACAAGAAGCACCGTCCGCATATGACGGGTTAACACTGAACTACCGCAGTAGTAGATATTGACGGTTTTTAATTGAGTTGATACATTAACCGTTAACAGAATGAAAAATTTATGCTGGGGATTGGTAAATGTGGTGATATTTACCAATCCCCAGCTAGTGGGTTATTTACCATGAAATGAATCCGTCGCGAGTATTTTTAAGAGTGAATTCGTCAAGGGGATATTTAAGAGCAAATTCGTCATGGGTATATTTAGGAGTGAATTCATCATGAGTATATTTAGGAGTGAATTCGTCATGGGTATATATAGGAGTGAATTCATCATGAGTATATTTAGGAGTGAATTCAGCATGAGTATATTTAGGAGTGAATTCTTCTTGGGTATATTTAGGAGTGAATTCATCATGAGTATATTTATGAGTGAATTCATCATGGGTATATTTAAGAGTGAATTCATCATGAGTATATTTAGGAGTGAATTCTTCTTGGGTATATTTAGGAGGGAATTCATCATGAGTATATTTAGGAGTGAATTCATCATGGGTATAGTTAGGAGTGAATTTTTCATGGGTATATTTAGGAGTGAATTCATCATGGGTATATTTAGGAGTGAATTTGTCATGGGTATATTTAGGAGTGAATTCATCATGGGTATATTCAGGAGTGAATTTGTCATGGGTATATTTAGGAGTGAATTCGTGGTGGATATGATCGAGTGTATGACAAAATCATAGAACTATGAAATACGAGCAACAACGGAAGAAAATTAGTTTACGATTTAAGATTAACAGAAAACTTGAATGATCGCGTTCCGCCGTGCATTTCTTCAACAGCTGTTGAAACACACATTTCTTAATAAATATTCATGCAAGTTGGAATAATAGTCGAGTGAGTCTAGCTTGTCTCTTAGTTAAAGGTAGCAATACGGTGGACTTCCGCTATCAGAAATGACTGGGTTCATCGAGGGTCCATGCGGCCCCTCTGGGTAGAAAACATGGTACAATTCCCTTTCCAGTTCGATCCAACTTCGTTTAATAAAGATGGAGCACAGCAACGAATGATTATCGTTAGAAAAGATTGCGGTAAGCGCATCAAAGCAATAAAAATTCGTTGTGAGGGAGACGTGTTTTCTAAGCAGTTACTATGCCAGTCTTTTGTTAGCGAGCCTAATTTTGGAAAGGAAACAGATTTTATAATTTTAGGTGTGACTATAAGAGCAAGGACCGAGGCCATAGGGCAAGAGGATGGAAGCGGTTGCCATCATTATGAGTTTGATCTTGTTATCATTGGTTACATTAGTAGTAGGCTGTACTCTATTGTGACTCTTAGTGAATGATTATAGATAGGGCATTATAGTGTCAGTTTTGAGCCTTGCAGACGGAGGGGGGGGTTCGATGCGGCTGGCTGGCTGTCTGGCGGGAAGATGGCGGCTTGACTTATTTTGTATGTGTTTTCAATGAGTGTATGTATTTTGTATGTATATGTATCGATATTTTTGTACATTTAGGATATGCTAGCTTTGGTAATGGATTGCGTAATTATCGCTATCATTATACATTGTTATTGCAAATTTAATTGCATTACCTTGGATTTAAACAATAGGATAAACAATATATATATATAAATATTGATAGGATATTTTTAGTGAGTCTACATGGTTAATATACAAAAAATATCTAGCATTTGCATTATTGTTTGTACGCGCTATTAAAGGTCATAACTCCATACATGTTCGATTTGAACGAATTATTATTGCCGGTCAAATCATGATGACGTTTTGACGTTAATATCGTTATTACATAACTTATTGATGGGAAACCACTCGATTATATTTATGTCATTATGTTTTTATTTATTGCAAATTTCACTGCATTTAACAAAGGTATGTTTATCATTTGTATAGTATATAACGTTCTATGTATACTCATTTGTGGCATATTGTCTATCGTTACCACTTTGTCCTTCATAAACCTTTTCAACCGGATGCAGCATCTTTGTGTGCTTCTCATCACGATCACGAGAGTTTGATTTCGGACACTTAGCGAGGTTTGCTAGCTGATGAAGTTTTCTCCATGTATGTTCTAAATGTTTTTTATCAACCGGGTGCAGCACGTCCGACAGGTCTTGTCTTATGTACTTGTCACGAGAGTTAAATTCTGGGTGTTCGGCGAGGGTCAGCGTTCATGATGACTCTTCAATATAAATGTGGCGTACATATTAATAATTTGTTATAATTTTCCTCGAATGTAGTATTTTTGAGCGTATCTACGTCCTTTTCGCTACAATTTTTTTGGTGTTTCTGATAATTGCTTATAAATTATGACCAATTTTCACTTCGTATGTGGTATTTTTATAAATAGATGAGCTAATTTCTACGTTGAAGGCTACCTGGGTACAATTTTGAATGTTTAAATGGTACAGTTATTTGAATATTAAGATTTACTACGGTTGCATCTTCGATGAAGAACATTATTTTAGGTATAGTTTGGTTAGTTGTTGTATCCTTTTAGTATTTTTTGTATCTTATACTTCCTGTGACAGTCATAGGCGTGGAGTTACATGGTTGGTAGAATAAATCAGTTGCAAGTTATGTTAGGTTATTTTTTCTATGGAGATTGGGCACGTTATTGTATGAGTGTGAAATGTGTCCCTAATTTGGAGTCATGTAGTGGGTATAGACCAGTGATTATATGCTGGATTCTTATTATGAGAATGAAAACGTACATTTAGGTATTGTTTCTGATGTTCAGGAATAAAACCTATGAAATTCGGGTTCCAATCAATCTTTAAAGTACATGGTAAATTTACTTTAGGCAAGACAATATATGTATGGATACAGGACTTGGTCCTGTTTTCAATTGCCTTGGAAAAAAATTGCATCGGGCTTGTATATACCGTAGGGTATTAGTGTAAAAGTACTCTACTTCATTTTTTGTTGTTTTTGATTATTATATTGGTCGCACGATAGTTTTAGTGTTTATGAGGATATAGGATATTCTCGTGTTTTAGCTTCCCAAAGGAAAAAAAATGTCACAATCTCGAGAAAAGTAACCCAGAGATGTGTGATTTGAAAATCAATATTTTAGTGTAATGTTACCGGTGCGTTGGAATATAAAATAGAAAATGCTCGTTCCATTCAGGAATAGCAATAGTTATATGTATTAGGATGGCGAAAGTTTTGTATTGCGACGATTTTTTTAAAGTTTAATAATCATTGGTAGGCTGTAGTAATCGATATTATTGCTGAAGTTCGGTGTTGATGTAGGATGATGCTCTTGTTTTAGATAGCCGTTAGAAAGATGAGTCGTCATCTGTCACAATTTACTATAGGTTTGTGACCTATCAATATAAAACCATCGGATTTGTATGTACTATAGGTTATTAAGGCAGGAGTACTCCTTCTAATTTATTGTTTGACTCAGTTATGTATTTTGTTCTAGCATCTTGACAGCTTATTTATGTTAGATATTTCATAGGATATGCTTGTAAGAGGCAGGTTAACTCGTTTTTTCGTTTATAATGTATTATGAAACATGGGTGAGAATTTGGGCTATCTATTATATAATA
>SDVV010023006.1:0-12837 GCA_016164225.1 Gammarus roeselii | reverse complement strand
CAGCAGTGCCGGACACTGTGTGATGAATGATCCCAGCAGTGCCGGACACTGTGTGATGAATGATCCCAGCAGTGCCGGACACTGTGTGATGAATGATCCCAGCAGTGCCGGACACTGTGTGATGAATGATCCCAGCAGTGCCGGACACTGTGTGATGAATGATCCCAGCAGTGCCCGACGCTGTGTAATGAATGATCCCAGCAGTGCCGGACACTGTGTGATGAATGATCCCAGCAGTGCCGGACACTGTGTGATGAATGATCACAACAGAGGCGGATGAATGAATGATCATTGTGGAGTATTATAAAACCTTGACCTGTCCGGAGGACATAGTGCTACCGCGATAGGTCAGTTGATGCTGGGAGATCCAAATTAAGAATCACAGAATATTGAATTAGTTCATCTCGGATACACTCTCCCGAGAGCCAATAACCCTCTCAGAAAAATAAATAACTGTCTATACGTTCCAGTTATACACAGTCAGTTACCACCCATTAGTACGGGATAACAATAGATGGAAGTGGGTTGCCTCTATGACCTAACTCTTTGAACAAATTGTTGCTAAAGCTCATAGTGACCAATGACTGCTACTTACTTCAGATGAACCGTCCTCATCCCTGTCATTTTCCGGAGGACTTCGTGCAAAGCTGTCAAGATCCTCCTGAAGATGGACTCCATTGCATCCTGCAGGTCCCGTCACTTCCACGTTCGTCCAACAGCTGAAGACTCTTTTAAAAGCGAAGCAATGC
The DNA here is from genome assembly GCA_016164225.1 of Gammarus roeselii. Taxonomy (NCBI): domain Eukaryota; kingdom Metazoa; phylum Arthropoda; class Malacostraca; order Amphipoda; family Gammaridae; genus Gammarus; species Gammarus roeselii. The sequence goes on along the minus strand of SDVV010023006.1, from coordinate 12,088 downwards.
TATTTTTCCTTGTTCAGAAAATATTTGATCTGCGTCAGGGATTTGTAAGCGTCTCTATCTTCACCTGCAAATGCTTATTACTCAGATCATTTTCATCTCTCCCGACAACATTCTTGCGCAGACTCTAACGAGAAGCCGCACAATGTTTACGAGAGTTCGCCGCAACTGCTCTTTAGGAGGTTCGGCCTAGGGATTGCTGGTTTTAAAACATACCAGCTTTGACCAGTAGTGGAATTTCTGCGACTCGGTCATGAAATCGAAGACTTTTTATTAGATGCAAATTAAAAATAAAATGTGCTTTGATAATTGCAGTGGGTAAATGAAGTAGGTTATAAAAAAAACAATCGATTTAACAAAGTCCGTTTTGCGAAATGGCTGCAACGAAGTCATGCAGTGTAATTGACTAGAAATAATACAAAAACAATCGTGTAGCTCAAATTGTTAACGTATTTTAAAATTAACTGGCCCATGACTGATGTGAAATGACCCATGACTGATATGAAATCACCCATGACTGACAGGAGATGGCCCGTGACTGACTTGAAATGGCTAAAGACTGGTATGAAATGGCCCATGACTGATATGAAATGGCCCATGACTGATATGAAATAACCCGTGACTGACATGAAATGGCCCATGACTGGTATGAAATGGCTCATGACTCATATGAAATGGCCCATGACTGATATGAAATAGCCCATGACTGACATGAAATGGCCCATGACTGACATAAAATGGCCCATGACTGACATGAAATGGCCCGTGACTGACATTAAATAACCCATGACTGGTATGAAATAGCCCGTGACTGATTTGAAATGGCCATGTTGTTATGCTGTTTTACTTATTCATTTGTTTATCAGGCACTGCCTTGCACCTGCTTCTAACTTGCCCAGAAATACATATTTGTCTGAAACAAATTCTTAATACGGAGCATGCCATACCGTGTAATAAGTACAATATAATAGACTGATTGGTAAAGCTTAACCCTGTACCTATTACTGGCAAGACGAGCTTATCAGAACCTTTGATGGGCCGTGTTCACTGGCTCGACTGTTGCATAACCTGCATGAAGATTTGCATAAAACAAAACTGGACAAGTCTTCAAGCAAGTTGTACTTAGATGTCTAAAGTTTACTCCCTCATTGAATAAGACTTACACGCACATTGTACAAGGCTTACACGCACATTGTATAAGACTTACACGTACATTGTATAAGGCTTACTCGCTCATTGTATAAGGCTTAAACGCACATTGTATAAGGCTAACACGCACATTGTATAAGGCTTACATGCACATTGTATAAGGCTTACACGCACATTGTATAAGGCTTACAAGCACATTGTATAAGGCTTACTCACTCATTGTATAAGGCTTACACGCACATTGTGTAAGGCTTACAAGCACATTGTATAAGGCTTACACGCACATTGTATAAGGCTTACAAGCACATTGTATAAGGCTTACACGCACATTGTATAAGGCGCACACGCACATTGTATAAGGCTTACAAGCACATTGTATAAGGCTTACACGCACATTGTATAAGGCTTACACGCACATTGTATAAGGCTTACACGCACATTGTATAAGGCTTACACGCACATTGTATAAGGCTTACACGCACATTGTATAAGGCTTACACGCACATTGTATAAGGCTTACAAGCACATTGTATAAGGCTTACACGCATATTGTATAAGGCTTGCACGCACATTGTATAAGGCTAACACGCACATTGTATAAGGCTAACACGCCCATTGTATAAGGCTAACACGCACATTGTATAAGGCTAACACGCACATTGTATAAGGCTTACAAGAACATTGTATAAGGCTTACACGCACATTGTTTAAGGCTTGCATGCACATTGTACAAGGCTAACACGCACATTGTATAAGGCTTACACGTTCGTAGTATAAGGCTTACGCGCACATTGTATAAGGCTTCCACGCACATTGTATAAGGCTTACAAGCACATTGTATAAGGCTTACACGCACGTTGCATAAGGCTAACACGCCAATTGTATAAGGCTAACACGCACATTGTATAAGGCTTACAAGCACATTGTATAAGGCTTACACGCACATTGTTTAAGGCTTGCATGCACATTGTATAAGGCTAACACGCACATTGTATAAGGCTAACACGCACATTGTATAAGGCTTACAAGCACATTGTATAAGGCTAACACGCGCATTGTATAAGGCTTACAACCACATTGTGTAAGGCTTACACGCACATTGTTTAAGGCTTGCATGCACATTGTGCAAGGCTTATTCCCTCATTTCCCTCATTTCACAATATCTTCTGACTGTCATCATGTCATGGTCATCTTTCAATAAACTTGATATTGCAATACTCCTATCTCCATCATATCATAGTCATCATACAATCATCCTCATGCTATGGTTATGTTGACATTGTCATAACACTTTCACATTATCATCATCATATCTTCGCCGTCCAAAATCATATTTTAATTTGTTCCCGGCACGGCTCCAGTTGATGGCCCCTCAGTAATGTCTCTATGGACGTCTTCACCTGCAGTGTGTCAAGTCTCTCTCTTACTCTATGCCCCCGTGAGGGGAAGAGGGCGATGTTACAGAATAGTAATAATACAATAAAATCTTTCATTCGCGAGATGCCTATGGGCATACTGGTATTTTTGGGCTGAAAACCTTCAATCTCTAAAAAACATCATATTAAGGATACAACTTAATGAAATAATGTATTCGGGTTACATGTTGAGTTTGGTTGTTTTATGGAACAAATGAGCACTTTGAAATTCGAACAACTGCTTCAAACTTTTTACTAGATAAATGTTATGTTATGTTTTGGAAGTAGTTTCCGTGCATATTGTCAGAACGTATCTGCAATTTTGGCATCATGAGAAGTGAGTTGCATCTCGCTGTAACGGATGCAAATAGAATCATCGAGCACATCCAGACATACGACAACAATTGTTCACGGACTTGCTTTCAATTACTCATAAACACACGTTCTCTTGTGAGCCGAGTATAAAAGCATGTAGAAGGTATGGTATAATTCTGATTCTGAATGATTCACCACCAACTCAGCACAAGCAAGGCCTGCAATGCCGCACCGGCGACCACATGCTAGGCGTCCGCAATACTCCTCCAACACTACAAGTCACCAATATAAGGATGAATGAATACAACATACAGAAACAAATGCTTGTCCCCACATTTAGCGAGTATACAGAAGCGAATGTTATTCCCAACATTCAGTAGGATACAGAAACAAAGCGCCCGGTAAAAAAGGTGCCCTGCATTGGTACCTGCTTGTTGCACAACGGTGTTCAGCTATGACGCCGGTCAGAAATGGTTTACCGAGGAATGAAACTGTGACAATCTCAGATCAACACCGTGGGTCGGTGGCTTTCTCTTCATGGGCTGATTTGAGTTGTTTCGAGTATTTTCTTCAACAAACTTCCCTTGTGTTGATCTATTAAAAGAGAAAATACAAAGATCCAAGATGCCATCTTAGACGTTCTACCTCAGAACTAATCTTCTTACCATCAGAAGGCAGCCCAGTTTGGGCCAAAAGTCCTGTTGTTGTCTTCTTACAACTGTAAACACCAGTAAACATTCAGAGAGCATATAGAAGCGAATGCTTGTCCCCGCATTCAGTGATCACTCGTGACAAATGCAAGCGCATTGTGATGACAGTGCAGCGCGATTGGCTGATAGTTTCAACCAACTGACTCACGGTCTTGCATACATACCTTGCATACCATCAGGGCTGGGTACCAAACGCTCTATTACGTGACTCACGGTCTTACATGCCTACCTTTCATACCATCAGAGATGGGTACCAACGCTCTATTACGTGACTCACAGTCTTATTTGCATACCATGCATACCATCAGAGCTGGGTACCAAACGCCCTATCACGGATATTATACGACAGAAATACAGTACAGTGTCAAGAAAAATAGGTACATGTACAAATGTAGAAGTATCAAATACTGATTGCAGTTGCGGTGTACAAACCCAACTGCTCCCTCATAACTTTTAGCGTGCAGGATAGAGTACGGAAAGTAGTGCAGGGTATTTTATTAGCAAATGAAGCCTGACGGAGCGACAGCAAGGCTAAGTGAAAGACACTATAGTTTGCAGTGCATTGTAAACAGATTTTTATTCATTTTTCCGTCAGTATCTTAGTATGCGGGCAGTATGGGGAGAAAAATACATCCACCCTGGCAGGTTTTAAAGCAATCTGGTGAATGAGAACGCCTGTGCAACAGTGTGTGTTCTTTTGAACTCGGTGTCAATGCCACTTTCGTTCCATGACCGCCTGTTGGTTGCTCTTCCCTATGAGAACACAATACTGTTCGACATGACAACTCGAACTTGATTTCACAAGCTCGTGTAGCTTCATCAATTTGTTTAGCAAGGGCGTCACGTGATCACTCGTCGGAATATTTCCGTCGAAAGTTGTTATTGCCGTGAAGTTCGGACAGAGTGGAATATCGTTGAACAACTTTCTCGTAAAGCTTACTTATTTTGTTGGGTAGTAGTTTAAACAAGGAAATGCAAGAGCATTGATTACGAGACGCCTCGGGTCAAAATCAAGTTGTTTTTGACATGATGTAGGAACATAAGTGTCCCATTCAATCTGACTAAAAATCGCACTGAGTTTGAAGATCATTATAGGATCAAGTAAAACTCTCAGTCTTTTGACGTGACAGTGTTACCAAGAAGAATTTTTGCGCCCCAACAGTCAACAATGACACTAGCGAGTACTCTACGTGTATTTATTTGTGATCTCAGAATAATTAAAGTTGTTATATTTGCATTAACTTAAGGCACATTAGAATTATATCGTTTATGTATGTGAGTCTACGCTGTTTCTGCGTCTCTCTTCAGCTCTTTTAATTTGTTGGTCGGTCGGATGAACATCATCAGCATATTTTCTAATTTCTGCGTGATAGACGAGACTTTCTCTACTGATGTCATTATCGAGCAGGAGGACTGAACAGATCCGAGAACTGAACCCTGTGGAACTCCTACGCTTACAAATTCTGGAGAAGATAGAACCATTTTTCCTCATAACAAATTGGGACCGGTCACTGAAATACCTTTCAAAACAGGGGGATGAAATATTTAGTTGCAAATGTATTTGCTTAATGGTGCCATGATGAACACTATCTAATGATTTTTGAGAGGTTCTACAGTACAGTAACGAAAGACAATTTTGGATAATTGGTTTGATGACAAATTTGGAGATTTTGATTAGTGTCACTTCGATAGATTTCCTACGCCTTAATGCATACTACAGTCGTTAACGAGGCTTGCATGCTGTAATTAGTCTAGGAGCTGACGTGAAATTTTCAATTACAAAACTCTAGAAATTACAGGGATTTAATGAAGATATGTGTTGCTATTGATGTGGTGCATGTCGATTGACTTACCCTTTCCAAGGTTTTTTTTACGCCCGGAGGTACTTTGGTAAGTCGCTCTGTACCTCTTCCAACATGTGCGTTCCAACTTTGGCGAAGACATTCTTGGTGTCAGCCATTTCGTCAAGGTTTTCGTAGTTGCACGACTTTTTCAGTTCGTATGGGGCACGATACGCACGATCATGTCCAAGGTCTCCATAAGAATACTTTTTGTTTTCTATAATTCAGCTAGGTGTGCATCTGTCTCTTCTTAACAAGTACCCTCGTTACTCTATGATGCGGTCAAACGCATCTAATATCACTAAATAACTCAACATCATTGCAGTATCCATCGCATATTAAGATAAGTATATTTCTTCTGCTAATATACAGGAAGCAAGGGAACAAGGGAGCAATATAGGATAATGTAATCAAGCGTTCAGAATAAAGTAACTGTGACTTTGTTAATGTACAGGAAGCAAGGGAACAAGGGAGCAATATAGGATAATGTAATCAAGCGTTCAGAATAAAGTAACTGTGACTTTGTTAATGTACAGGAAGCGAGGGAACAATGGAGCAAAATAGTAGAATGTAATCAAGTGTTAAGAATGTAGTAACTGTGTCTTCTGCTAATATACAGGAAGCAAGGGAACAAGGGAGCACCAAATGGATCGACGTATTGAGTCAATTTGAGAGCTGTTGCGTCGGATTGACTATTTGTAACAGAGAGTATACTGTGTTGGGGTGTATACCTATGCTTGACTGTTCTGTAATCGCCGGTGATTTCAACATTGATATTAGTCTAGAATCGTTATCTCAAGAAGGTAATCAGTTTTTTTTTTCATTTTATTCCGGTTATTAATATTCCGACCTTCGTTACCGCGGACACTTTCACCACGATTGACCATATTTGGATGAATTCATTGCGGCAGTGTTGGTCGGGGGTTATTTCTGCTGACATGAGTGATCATTTCCCTACTTTTCTGATCCTGCCAAATGCGCTTGCCTCCGAGTCCTCTAAGATCGAAATTAAATTCCGTTCGCATTCTCCTGGTAACTTGAAAAATTTCCAAAACAAACTGGAACCTTTGTAAGAGAATTGCACAAATTCAATATTTCTAATGCTGAAACACGCTGTAAAATATTCATTGATAAATTTTGCGAATTCTATAATCAACTTTGTCCTATTAAAACTGAGCGGGTATCCCAGCAGCGTGCCTCCAGTCCGTGGTTGACCGACGACTTGCTCCGCCCTGTGGCTGAGAAGCACCGCCTGTACCGCGAGTCGCCCACCGATCCTGCTCTTATAGATCAGTACAAGAGGTATAGAAATTGGGTATGTGGACGCATTAGGAAAACTAAAGTACAATATTATCGTGATACATTTTTGTCTTATCGGAACGACAGTCGCAGAATATGGAAGGGCATTAATAGTTTTTTGCAACCGAATTCTAAAAAAAGAACTGAATTCAAGTTGGATGTCAATGACGAGGAGATATCTCGACGTCTGTTGATGTTGCAAATTTGTTTAATGTGTATTTTACGGGAATTGCTGACGATCTTGCAACTAAAATTCTTCTTGTGAACATTGATCCCTTACAATATGTGACACAGCTGGATAACTCTTTTGCTTGTTTTCCAACAGACTCTAGTGAAGTCTCAAAAAATATAAGGTCTTTTAAAAGCAAAGAATGTCCTCTTTCATCAATCCCATTCTTTCACAAATTTGCTTCAAATACGATTTCTCCGACTATTTCGGACCTCACTAATTCTTATTGGTTGAGGGCGTATTTCCAGAAGTGTTAATAAAGACTCGAGTTGTTCCAATTTATAAGAGTGGGGCAACTAATTTAGTTTCCAACCACCAACCTATTTTGACTATACCTTTCCTGAGCAAAACATACGAAAAAGCAAGCAATGCCCACGCGCATTATTGAATTTTGTGATCGTCTCAATCTAATAACTGTTCATCAGTCTGGATTTCAGAAGAGGAAATCAACAATAGATGCAATCCTGCAGTTTGTGGAGTAAGCTCATGAAGCCTTACATTCTAGGAAGTATTTTAGAGCAATATTTCTTGACTTCAGCAGGGCAGTCGACACTGTTCAACATCATATTCTGCTGGCGGAGCTTGAGAGGTTGGGCATCCGTGGGAACTCCTTGCGGTGGTTCGAGTCATATTTGATAGATAGAGAGCATGTTGTGGATATTAATGGCGTTACATCTGAACCTCGCTTCTTGACAGTGGGTGTACCGAAGTGCTCAATTTTGGGCACTCTTCTGTTTCTTCTGTATATCAATGATATGGCGAGTTCCTCTACTGCACTCCGGTTGGTACACTTTGCTGACGATACACTGCGCTGGTGGAGGGGAAGCAGCTTGATGACCTTTGCACAGCTGTTAACAGAGAACTTCAGAAGATTGATCAGTGGCTTTGTTGCAATAAACAATCCTTAAACATTTCTTAGACCTTATACATGATTATAACTAACAAATCTCACAACATTGGCATCCCCTTAACAACAAGAAATGTAAATATCTCTATTAAAGAGACGGCCAAGTTTCTGGGTGTAACTGTGGATCGGAGAATCTCCTTCTCTAATCCGATTGATCATATCAGGCAGAATATATCGAAATCATGTGGTATCCTAAGAAAGTTGTACCCCTCGTTCCTGCGAGCGTTCTGCGTTTACTGTATTTGTCTCTTGTGACCCTTATTTATTCTACGGTATTGAAGTTTGGGGCGCCTCTGCCAAAACTAAACTGACTAGACTATGCTCAATTCAAAACAAATGTGTACGGCTTGTCCTATGTGATTTTAATAGTCCTGTTGAGGAAGTTTATAATATGCTCCATTTATTCAATTCACGTGCTATCTAGAGATTTTTTGTGCTGGTCAAATTTTTTCAGTACTATGTTCTTGGAACCTATAGTTTTTTTGGCTGATAAAATATGTGACAATAAAATAGTTCATGATAACAATTCGCGAATTAGTTGCTTAAATAATCTAAATTGTCTAGCACTAAATGCCTCCAGGTTCTGTACCTCGTTTGTATATCGAGGAGTCAAGTTTTGGAACGAAATCCTATTCGAACTTAAACAGTCACATGATGCCTGCATTTCAGCCGTAGGTTAAAAAATCTGAAGTCGTAATGGTGTCTTTAGGATGACTGACTCATGAACATTTTTTTTAGATTGCAGTTATTCATTCACTTACCTAAGAAAAAAAGATTTAGTACGTCCTGTATCAACTCTTAATTAGCACTGTCAGATCTGTTTTTACCATACCATGACTTTTCCTTTACTTTTTTTTTGTCTTTTTATTTAGCTCTTATATGCGGGTTTCTCCTTTTTATGAAATATTTCTGATGCTGATTTGTCCCTGCTTCCTTATGCCCAAATAGTCTTCGAACTAGCTAAGGGCTTAAAACCAATGTGTTCTTTTTTGGCCTGAGTTGTCATCAGTTTCTGGTGTCCTCCATGAATAACGGGAATTGATTTTAATACAAATCCTCATCATCATTATTATCAACACCATGTAACCAAGTGTTCGGAATATAGAAACTGTGTCTTCTGTTGATATACAGGAAGCAAGGTAACAAGGGAGCCGTAAAAGATTATGTAACCAAGTGTTCGTAATATAGTAACTGTGTCTTCTGTTAATATACATGAAGCAAGGTATTATGGGAGCCATAAAGGATTATGTGACCAAGAGTTCGGAATATAGTAACTGTGTCTGCTATTGATATACAGGAAGCAAGGTAACAAGGGAGTCATAAAGGATTATGTATTAAGTGTTCGGAATATGGTATCTCTGTCTTCTGTTAATATACAGGAAGCAAGGTAACAAGGAAGCCATAAAGGATTATGTAACCAAGTGTTCGGAATATAGTAACTGTGTCTTCTGTTAATATACATGAAGCAAGGTAACAAGGGAGCAATAAAGGGTAATGTAATTCGAAGCGTATTAGCTGTGGTTGTTTAATACTTGTTGACGGAGAGGGGACGTGAACTACAGCTTTACCCCTCTATAAAAAAATAGATACCATCATAAACTTATGCTGGCATAAAAGGTGGACGGCCGCCGACCAGTTTTGTTGGGCGGCGTATGTATTGGTGGACGGGCTTGGGAAGGCTGAACAACAATATATGGTGTCGAGATTGAGATTGTTTATGGTTTGATTACGTTAAAAAAGCCAATAGGCCAGAGTGAAAGCGGTTCATGTTCCGACGGAGGCCATAATAATTCAAATTGAAAGAGCAAGCAAGGCGAGCACGCATAAACACAGTTGTTAAAGGTATCTGGTATTTGCGTTCCGGATTGGAGTCTTGTTCATACCCTCATGTCAGAAAAATTACATAAATGAGTCTATTTGCTTTGGCGACTTGCATGTAACATCAAATGTGCTAAGACATACTCCATCTCTTTTCACTGCATATAATGAACAAGTTTTCTGAAGAAACATGATCAACTGGTGCCTAAAAAGGTTCGGTGAAGTCAGAACGATGAAAAGAATATCATATGTTCGGGAATGAGTAGCTAGCGTCGCAGCGTATAGAAATAATTACAATTAATTCGTTCAATATATCAACCATGGAATGCATTGCCCGTTCATTAGTGTGGTTGTCATAGATAGACATAAAATATAAAGGACTTCAATAATGCTTGTAGCGAGCGCAGTAAATGCCAGATTTCTCAAACAGCTCTCAAAGGTGGAAAAGTCGAGACCAATAAATGAATGGTCTAAATTACATGTCGACCACTGATTTTACTAACAATAAATTATTCCTGTGGTAGAATGAGCTTTGACTCAATACGTCGAGGAGGAGGTTGTCGAACATGCCAGTTGTGAGGTTGGCAGTAAATGTATTGGACACGATACGCTTTCGAACTGGCCTTCCGTCATCCATAATCGAACACTTTCGTTCACCTACTTACCACTCACTTCACCCACATAACCGAACACGTTCGTTCACCCTCTTACCGCCCCAGTTCTAGCAGACAAGCTCAACTAAGCTTATTTGTAAAAACTGCTTGAATTCACAGGGTATCGAGCAGTTCATAGCAGAGATTACGACGTGGACTGTTGCCCTACCCACCTGACGGATGTTGCTAGTGACGTGTCTTTGAATTCCAGAGTTATTTAATCAAAATTTTGCTATTAGCATAAATTAGTTAAGCTAATAGCAAAAATGTTCTATTCATTTTGAGAAGTACATGTATCTAATTTGGTTGCCATCTAGACAAGCCATGTTGAACAGCAGTTACATCAACATGTTCAACAGCTGTTACATCAACATGTTGAACAGCTGTTACATCAACATATTGAACAGCTGTTACATCAGCATGTTAAACATCTGTTATATCAACATGTTGAACAGCTGTTACATCAACATATTGAACAGCTGTTACATCAACATGTTGAACAGCTGTTACATCAACATGTTAAACAACTGTTACATCAACATGTTGAACAGTTGTTACATCAACATGTTGAATAGCTGTTACATAGAAAATAAATGACCTCGTAGCGACGAGCACATAATTTTTGTCGGAGAGTCTGCTGAGAGAGTGGGTGATGCGAGAGAGTCTGGTAGAGTGTCGGTAATACGAGAGAGTCTGGTAGAGTGTCGGTAATACGAGAGAGAATACAAAGCACGATACACGTGGGAAGGGGTCAGGAGAGGAGTTTGACGAATGCTTTGACGAAACAATTAAAGCCAGACATGTTTGACCAAACTGAAGTACATTCAGCAAACGAAACCGCAAGCCAACTCAGACAGTTAGTCAGGGTGTTTGACCAAACCGAAATACAATCAACAAACGAAACCACGAGTCAACTCAGACGGTTGGTCAGGGTGTTTGACCAAACCGAAGTACAATCAACAAACGAGACCACAAGCCAACTCAGACGGTTGGTCAGGATGTTTGACCAAACCGAAGTACAATCAACAAACGAAACCACATGCCAACTCAGACGGTTGGTCAGGGTGTTTGACCAAACCGAAGTACAATCAACAAACGAAACCACAAGTCAACTCAGACGGTTGGTCAGGGTGAGACGTCCGGTTGACAGATTGCTGGCTACAACTACATTGCGTTGTAAATATGCAGTGAAACAAAAATGCCCATGTTGATATTTATTGTTCTATCGTTCATTAACCGTCGTCACAGTATCTGTCATGTCCTTAGGTTGAATATATTAAACTGTTACCCTACGCTTTATATATAGATAAATTATAAGAAGCATACATACACATCAAATACTATATAATTTATACGACTCAAGGAAATAGCAAAAAGTCTGGAAAGTCATTAGTAACCTTCTAGAAAAAAATGAACAGAGTATTCGAATTCAATAATTATTGATGATAAAGACATCGCTGCAATAGTGCTATAAATACTCAAAGTGAATCCAATATAAGCAACAACATTCCTTATGAACATTATTGAGACGATGAAATGCCTGAACAGCCAATCTTTACCCCGAACAAAGTGAAAGTAATCATTAATTTTAAAAAACAGTAGCAGCACTGGCTGGGATAACATCCCAACCAATGAAATGCAAGCTGTAGCTGGGAGTATTGTAGCTCACGCAATAGACCCAGATACAGCTGGGACCTAATCTCTAAAATTAGACTAATTTATAGTAATACAAATTATCGCCCAATACCAGTCATG
>SDVV010023005.1:0-12838 GCA_016164225.1 Gammarus roeselii | reverse complement strand
TAGGTGTAGGGAATTTCACGCATGAGAACAGCAAGAATAGAAAGAAGAAAAAGGAATAGTCGTAGAAAAAGGTTGCATGAAAGAAAGAGCGCAACTTGGCTGTTATTTGCCACCCGAAAGGAGAATAGTTAGAACCGATATGTGAATGCTTGAGTGTGTGTGTGTGTGTGTGTGTGTTGTGCGTGCGTGTGTATGTGTGTTTGTGTGCAGCGACTATTAGGAGAGTTGTTAAGAAGGAGTCTGAGACAAGTTTAAGGAAATTTGAACTTAACATAAGATGCAAATGAGGTATATAAAAAGTCAAGCAAATCAGGATAGGGAGAAAAGGAGAGATAGTAAAGGGTGAAGAAGAGGGGAGTCTGAAGGGAAATAAGGGTGTTCACCCCCCCCGGTTGGGCTGTGACTCCGTGCGGCCCGTGAACCTAACAGATGCCTAGGGGAGGTGAGTGAGACTAAGTTGAAGGGTAAGGGCGAATGTGAGTTTGGAGTGGTAAGTGGAAGAAAGTCAGGCGTGGATGAAGATTGGGCACGAGATGGTGTGGTTTTGCTATTGAGTGATCGACTGGCTAGTAGCATTACTGAGTGGAAAGAGGTGTCCTCAAGATTGATGTGGGAGAAAGTAAAGTTTGGCGTAGAGAAATGGGTATTTGTGAGTGCGTACGGACCTGGTAGCGAGAGGAGTGAGGAGGAGAGGGAGCAATATCGGACTGACCTGAGCGAGTGTAATGAGAGTTTTGGAAGTCAATTCAATATGGATGTTCTGGGCGACCTTAATGCGAGAGTGGGAGATGCAGTAGTGGATAATGTGATAGGGAGGTATGGCGTTCCTGGTAGGAATGACAGTGGACAAAAAATATCATAGGTTTATGCATGGAGCAGGAGCTGGTAGTCGGAAACAGCCTGTTCAAGAAGAGAGACATTCACGAGTACGCATGGGTAAGGATGGCCCATGGTGAAGTGTTGGAGAGCGCTGATGGATTTTGTGCTGATTTTGAGGAGAGTGGTGCGGAGGCTGTTGGATGTGCGGGTGTTGAGAGAAGAGGGTGGAGGAGTGTCTGACCATCTGCTGATAGAGGGAAGATTGAGAGTGTAGCATAGGTGGAAGGGGAACAAAAGAGTGGGAGGAGGAAGAGAGGTTGTGAAAGTGAGTAAGTTAAATGAGAAAAGCAGTGCGGAAGAGTTCCAACGGGCGTCGAAGGATGAATTTGACAACGTGAGAGGGTGGGACTTGCAAGATGTGGAGGAAGAATGGGAGACGTTCGGAGATGCCTTGTTGAGATGTTCGAGAAATGCGTGTGGTGTGCGATGTGGGTGGGTGCAGACAGAAGAGCTACAAGTGGTGGAACGAGGAGATCAAACTGGCGGTGCGCAGAAGAGAAGAGCTTTTGAGGTGTGGTTGCAGGCGGAGTCGGTGGTGCCCTGTGACAACTATAAGGAGAAGAGGAAGGAGGTAAAGCGAGTGGTGAGAAGAACAAAAAAGGATCCTGATGACAGGAGGGGCAGACGATTGTACCAGAATTTTGAGGAGAACAAAAAGATGTTCTGGAAAGAGGTTAAGACGGTGAGAAAGGGAGAGACCGGAAAGGAAGAGGCGGTGAAAGATGAGAACGACCAGTTGTTGACGGAAAGTGGTGGTGTACGGATAAGGTGGGCCGAGTATGTTAATGACTTGTTGTATGTCAAGGATGACAGAGAAGCTGACATTGCTGCTGTGGGTGGTGGTGCGCGGATGCCGGTTTTTGGAGAGACTTGCTGCAGACATTACTAGGAAAGAGGATCAGGAGGCAGTGGGGGAGATGAAAGCAGGAAAAGCTCCAGGGTTGGATGGCGTTGCGACTGAGTGCCTGAAAAAGGGTGGAACAACGATTGTCGAATGGTTGGGGAGGCTACTGAACATTTGTTTCGTGATGGGCGTGGTACAGATTGAGTGGCGCAGTACCTGCATTGTCCCGCTGTATATGTAGGCTAGTGTCTGAGTTTGGTAGAGTGTGTGAGAGGAGGAAGCTTCGAGTGAACGTGGGTAAGAGTAAAGTAATGAGATGCTCGAGGACTGTCGATGCGAGCAAAATTAGTGTCACCCTAAATGGAGAGCTCTTGGAGGAAGTTCAGTGTTTTAAGTATTTGGGCTCCCATGTGGAGAAAACTGATCTAGTGGAAACTGAAGTGAAGGCGCGAGTGAAGGAGGGATGTAAAGTATTGGGTGCACTGAAGAGTGTAATGTGCTGTAGGACGTAGGGGATGGAAGCAAAGAGAGGGCTGTATGAGGGTGTTGTTGTCCCAACTGTACTCTACGGAGCTGAGGCTTGGGGGGTGAGAGCAGAGGAGAGAAAAAGGTTGAATGTTTACGAGATGAAGTGTTTGAGGAGCATGGCTGGAGTAACGCTGAGAGACCGGATCACCAACGAGGTGGTTTGAATCAGAACAGGGATGATGAAAAAGTTGGAGAACAGAGATGGTTCGGGCACATGGAGAGGATGGATGAAGGGAGATAGGTGAAAAGGGTGATGAATGCGGAGGTGAGTGATCGCAGGCCTAGAGGTAGACCGAAGTTTGGGTGGATCGATGGTCTGAAGCAGGCGTTGGGAAGGAGAAACATGAATGTGGAGGTGGCGAGAGAGCGTGCAATGAACAGGCGTGAGTGGAGAATGGTTGTGAATGGTTGATTTTGACGCTGCTCTGATGTGCTTTCCCGCCCTTGGCATCCCGCTGTCGGGATGGTCTTGGGTGGGAGGGGCCCGGCCATTATGACGCGGCGGGGGTAGACCAGTGAAAACTGTCGGGCCCTGCTGCTGACGACGGTCCCTTGGTGCATTCGGGACCCAGAGTGTAAGTTGAGGGGCTACCGGCCGGACCCTTTAGCACAAAAGGGCTAAGTTGTGTGAGTGTGAGCGTATTAGGGTGTGAGGTGTGCCTTGCCGTCGGCCACCCCCCTTTCTGGGGGATACGGCCTAGTGCCTGTATCTGTATAAGGTCACAGGAGATAAAAATGAATGCTACAACTCAAGAGGTATCAATTTGTTGTGTGCGGGCGCTAAGCTGTATACAGAGTGCTGATCAAAAGGATTAGAGAATGTACAGATTGCGCAATTGGAGAGGAACATATGGTAGGAGTGGTAGAGGGTGTACCGATCAGATTTTTGTAGTGAGGCAGGTCTGTGAGAAGTACCTTGCAAAGGGAAGGATGTGTTCTGGGCCTTCATGGATCTGGAAAAGGCATAAGACAGGATTGACAGATAAGAGCTATGGAGAGGGTTGCGTTTGTATGGAGTGGGCGGAAAGCTGTTGAAAGCGGTTCAGAGTTTCTATGTTGGCAGTCGAGCATATGTCAGAGTGGGAAGCGCGGTGAGTGATTGGTTCACAGTGAAAGTGGGTATGAGACGAGGCTGCGTGGTATCTCTTGGCTCTTCAATCTATATGGATGGAGTGGTCAGGGAGGTGAACGCGAGTGTGGTGGGTCGTGGCTTGGAGCTGTCGGCGAATGGGCGGAGCTGGCAATTGAGCCAGTTGATGTTTATGGATGATACGACGCTGGTGGCGGATTCAGAGGAGAAGTAATGTAGGTTGGTGTCTGAGTTAGATAGAGTGTGTGAGAGAAGAAAGTTTCAAGAAAACGTGGGTGAAAGTAAAGTAATGAAATGCACGAGGACTGCCGATGCGAGCAGTATTATTGTCCTCCTAAATGGAGAGTTGTTGGAAGAAGTTCAGTGTTTCCCAGTATCTGGGCTCCCATGAGGAGAAGACAGAACTAGTGGAAACTGGAGTGAAGTCGCGAGTGAAGGAGGGGTGGAAAGAGTTGGGTGCAGTGAAGAGCGTAATGAGCTGCATGACGTTGGGGATGGAAGCAAAAAGGGTGTCGTTGTCCCAACTGTGCTGTACGGAGCTGAGATTTGGGGGTGGAAGCAGAGGAGAGAAGACGTTGAATGGTTTCGAGATGAAATGTTTGAGGAGCATGGCTGGAGTATCGCTGAGAGACAGGTTCACTAACGACGTTGTTCGAATCAGAACGGGGATGGTGAAGAAGTTAGAGGACAGAGTTGATTCGCGTGTTCTGAGATGGTTCGGGCACGTGGTGAGGATGGATGAGGGGAGATTGGTGAAAAGAATGTGGAAGGCAGAAGCGAGTGGACGGAGGCTTAGAGGGTTACCGAGGTTAAGGTGGATGAATGGTGAGAAGCAGGCATAAGAAAGGAGAGACCTGAGTGTAGAGGTAGCGAGAGAGCGTGCACTGGATAGGCGTGAGTGAAGAATGATGGGGAACGGATGAGTTTTGATGCTGCCCTGATGTGCGTTCTCGCCCTAGGCCCATCGTTGAGACGGGATGGTCATCATGATGCGGCAAGGGTAAACCAATCACACAGTTGGGCCCTGCTGCCGACACTGACCTCGAACCGCACTCATGACCCGGAGGGTGTGTTGCGGGGTTCCCGGCCGGACCTTTTCGTGCAAAAGGGCTAAAGTGTGCGAGTGTGAGTGTACGAGAGGGTGAGGTACGCGTCGCCGTCGGCCACCCCTCTTGCTGAGGGATTTCGGCCTAGTGTCTGTATCTGTGGGAGTAATAATATGGTCCGCATTCTAACTCAAAAAATGAGTGTTAAAAGTCTTCTGAGGGAGGAGCTCCTCATGTATTGTTTTCCACAAAATGCCTATTGTTGGATACTATCTTGGAGATTCTTTTCTGTTATAGTTGGCCACAGCGTAGCTGCCAACTGACCCACTCGTACTGTGGCCTCAGCATTTGCATATTGCTACCACATTATCGGCTTGGTGTCGCGTTAGAGAAGAGGTAGAGTAGAGGTAGAGTTGAGATTGGTGTCGCGTTAGAGAAGAGGTAGAGTAGAGGTAGAGTTGAGATAAGAGTTCAATCGACTTTTGAACATCAGGATATTAGCTGTGACTGGCAATTGCATCTCACGTTTGATCTTACATATTTTCAGCGGCTTTCGATTGAATAATTGAGGTGCCGGCACGAGAACTGTTAGATGTTTTGGTTTGAAGCATTTTGCTGTGCTTCAGTTGTGACGCTTCGAAGTAATATTCAGCCACTTCATGCCTGGTTTATCATGGTCACTTTCGTTAAAATTATTTGTAGACATTGACCGTGTAGCCATCCAAAAGTTTCCCAACGTTTATGACCATAAATCTTTTAAAACGTCTCTGGATTGAGTATAACCTCAAGTATTTAAATCTGTCATTAATTTAGTTTCTTTACCTTTGTAATTTTTGAGGCGAAGCTTCTTAGTACTGTTTCAAGTCTTTCCAGATTTTTTCGTTTATGAGGGATCCAGAGAGGAGAACAATAGTCTATAACGGGTTGGATTTGTTGTTTCCAAATCTTAACTTGTCCATTCATCTCTTGACAGAAAGGTTCTTAGCTTGTTCATTTATCTCTTGACAGAAAGGTTCTCATGACTCAAGAACAGTCTTCTGCCACTAGCCTAGACCTTTGTCATTTGTTCATTAAATGGGAGCATTGTTTTGTATTTCTACGCCTAAATAATACAGGATTCATTTATATTCAACGTCCACGCTATTGTTAAAATGATTTAAAATATCAGTTTTATCTCATAATTGTCAAAATTTCAGTAACTCAAATTAAGATTTGTTAAATTGCTTGTTGTTTTCACCAATCCACACAAAGATATATTCCAGATCAGCATCATCAGCTCATATTCCCTTCACTAGCATCCTCTTGTTTCCTTCACTATGCTTAGTACTCTGGTATCATCTGCAAAGCAGGAGATTGATGGATGTGGACAGTTTTAGGTCTGGTCATTAGCCATTAGCTACTAAGAAAAGCATAGAGCCAAGCAGTGCCTTGTGGGACCCCACTCATGGTTTCCATTGGTGCAGAGGCCTCCCCATTGAATACTACAATTTAAATTCTTCCCCTACGAAGAAGTTTTGATCCATTCATAAACCTTTCCTAGGGTACCTGCGTTATGTTGATTTGATAACAGTGTACTGTGACCTACTTTGTCATTGGCCTTTGCGAATTCTAGATAAATCACATAAACATTTCATGCATCGCATAGGGGACAATGCATTGAATATTCCATCATAGTGCTTTAGTAGTTGGGCCAACGAGCTCCTCCAATTTCTGAAACTATGTTGCTTAGCTTTTGGAGGAAGTTCAGTGTTTTAAGTATCTGGGCTCCCATGTGGAGAAAACTGGACTAGTGGAAGCTGAAGTGAAGGCGCGAGTGAAGGAGGGATGTAAAGTGTTGGGTGCACTGAAGAGTGTAATGAGCTGTAGGACGTTGGGGATGGAAGCAAAGAGAGGGCTGTATGGGGGTGTTGTTGTCCCAACTGTACTCTACGGAGCTGAGGCTTGGGGGTGAGAGCAGAAGGGAGAAGATGATTGAATGTTTTCGAGATGAAGTGTTTGAGGAGCATGGCTGGAGTAACGCTGAGAGACCGGATCACCAACGACGTGGTTCGAATCAGAACAGGGATGGTGAAAAAGTTGGAGAACAGAGTGGATTCGCGTGTACTGAGTGGTCGCAGGCCTAGAGGTAGACCGAAGTTTGGGTGGATGGATGGTCTGAAGCAGGCGTTGGGAAGAAGAGACATGAATGTGATAGTGGCGAGAGAGCGTGCAATGAACAAGCGTGAGTGGATAATGGTTGCGAATGGTTGATTTTGACGCTGCTCTGATGTGCTTTCCCGCCCTTGGCATCTCGCTGTCGGGATGGTCGTGGGTGGGGGGGGCCCGGCCATTATGACGCGGCGGGGGTAAACCAGTGAAAACTGTCGGGCCCTGCTGCTGACGACGGTTCCTTGGTGCATTCGGGACCCAGAGTGTAAGTTGAGGGGCTACCGGCCGGACCCTTTAGCACAAAAGGGCTAAGTTGTGTGAGTGTGAGCGTATGAGGGTGTGAGGTGCGCCTTGCCGTCGGCCACCCCCCTTTCTGGGGGATGCGGCCTAGTGTCTGTATCTGAGTATCTGTATCCGTATCGTCTAGGCATTCATTGTGGCCTCACGTGATGATGGGCATTCCAAACGCGTTTTATACACTCCTATTCATTGTTGCGAAATGGATTAATTTGAACCCAGTAATTGTGATTAGTGCGATAGTATAACTTCATACAAAAATTAAGAAAGGTAAACTTTCGCACTTATCACAATAACTGGATTCAAACTAATCCATTTCGCAACATTGAATATAAGTGTTCAACTCATTATAGTAATGTGCATATTCTCGAGCGTGTGATGCGTATACCCGTCTGTTTGTTTATACTCGGTCATTAACTCACTATAGTAGTGTTTATTCTCGAGCCTGTGATGCGTGACACTGCCTGTTTGTTTATACTCAGTCATTAACTCACTATAGTAGTGTTTATTCTCGAGCCTAGGATGCGCGTCACCGTCTGTTTTTTTATACTCAGTCATTAACTCACTATAGTAGTGTTTATTCTCGAGCCTGTGATGCGCGTCACCGTCTGTTTGTTTATACTCAGTCATTAACTCACTATAGTAACGGGTTCATTCTCGAGCGTGTGATGCGTGTCACCGTCTGTTTGTTTATACTCAGTCATTAACTCACTATAGTAGTGTTTATTCTCGAGCATGTGATGCGCGTCACCGTCTGTTCATAGGGGGAAATATGTAGATTACAAATAGTAACGGGGCGTTTGAGGCCCACTCTGTGGGCCTGAGCTTGCAGAGTTGTCTGTTGAAGGATTGCAGTGCATTTGATTGCTTGATTTACTGTTGTAGCCAGGTCAGTGCCTGGTCGAGCATCGACAGTGGGCGAGATAAAATGGGCTTTTTACCGACAGGGAAAAGATGGTTTGTACAGCCCAAGGAGAGTTTCCTGGAGACAAACTACCATTGGATTATAGGTTTGGGTTAGTTTCAGTAATTCAACATAATTAGCACAATATCCTCGAATGCTCCATTGAAGGACGAGTGTATCGGACATATTAGTTTAGGTTGTAAACAGTCAAGGTCTAGGCTTGAGTTGATACAGTCTTTTTTAATTTTATTTTTCATTTTATACACTCTGTCACACGGCCAGTCGGCCGCGCTTGACTAGTATTGCTGGAGCTTCTTTTGTGGCTACGAGTCAGCGAAGGATCATCTCCGCTGGGATCATCATCGTCTAAGTCGGAGCCAGGGCGCCTAGCGCTGGTCAGTGGCAAGCGAGTTTCTCCGGTTTGGGACGATGATGGGGTGGGGTGGCTATCACTCAATACTGTGTTCGGCGCATTTCCCTTGGTGCCCTACAGAAGGTCCCGGAAAGACATTAATTAGGGTTGAGAAGTAACCTGGCTAGCCTGAGCGGCTACTAAGGGAAATCTTGCTTGGGCTTGAAGTAAGATGGGTTTAGTCGTTGGTGACGGATCAAGGGCCTTCATCCTGTATGACTGGCAAGGAGTGCGTTGAGGTGGGAGCGTTTCTTGATGTGGTGCTGCCTCTAGCAAAGGCAGGTCGTTGGCCAGATACAGGTCTAAGACTCCCATTGCGCGTCGATCAGCAAGCGAGGGACGGGGCGAGGTGGGAGTGAGGGAAGGTTCTCTAATATAATTTCCGAGTTACCGGACAGTGCGAAGGACTGACGTCGCGGGCCTCCCCGATCTCGAGGAGGGGAAAGGGTATTGTGTTGTATGTTAGAAGGAACCCTGGATATAGGCATCCCCGCTGTTACTGCATCAAAGCTAGTAAGCGGGCGGATAAATTTAGCGGTTACTTGTCTCTTGGCTTCAGAGAAGGAAATGCGTTTTATAGCTTCAACAGCGAGTATCTCCTATTCGAATCTGTAGTAAAAGTAGTCGCATGATGACGCAGTATGGTTCTCTGAAAACCTTGCGCATTTTGTAGGTCTGTCACAAGTGTGGCCCTGTGCGTCCTCAACGCAGCGGAAGCATGTGTCTGTTCTGTTCCCTGATCGGCAGGAATTACTTCCATGACCTAACTTTTGGCAGTTGTAGCAGCGTCAGGGATAAAGAATATATTCTCGGACCGAGCACTGTGTCCAGCGGCCCAATGTGGACATCAGGAGGCAGAGAACAGAGCTTGAATGTATGGATATAGCCCCCAGAGTATTCCTCAACTCCGTTTCGCCGTCTATCCACCATGTATATCCTGGTGACCTGTGGATCCGTAAGGTCGGCAAGAAAGTCCGCATCGGAGTGGTTTGGTCTGTTTTTATAGTAAATGGTTCCGTGGATCGTGTCGAGAGTGAGGTGCTCATCAACTGCTGCAGGGATATCATTCGCATTTTCAGATTTAGATGTTCTTGCTCTGTTCCTCGTCTATTACCTCCACTAACAGAGAGACATTCTTTAGCTCCGTGATGTGCTTTGGAGTAAGGTGGGTTTGATCTGGTTATGGGTCACAGCGGGACCCGCAATAGCGGGTAGTGACACGCTAAAAATATTTACAATACGGCCCAGACGCCGTAACCACCAGTGGCCCGGGGGAAACAGCGCAGCGCGAAGTTGTCGACCAGCTTGAATTGTGTTCGTTTGGGCCAGATTCTCTCTCGAGACTGCCTTGGTTAGGAAAAAAACTTTGTGTAGTATGTATTCTGGAAGAGGACTTCAAGTACTTTTTGACTTTCAGCGTATTGTTCATGAGGTCGCAGGCAAATCCGACGACTTTTCCCGGGCTTTCGTCCGAGACTGACGGTCATAATGTTTTCATATTTGTTTTGCGATCTATTTTCCAGGTTAACCTCGCCAGTTACAGATGAGAGGGGTTGCTAATGTTTTTGTGCTTGTGTCTCTCCCTCCAAACAGCCTGGGAGGGAGAGGATCTTGTTTTGGGTGGCCCCGGGTTCTGGTACTAGCGCGAAGTCTATTACTGAATTATCCATTTACATAGCAGCAACTCAACATTCAGCCTCCCAACATGCCCTGCCCACCAGGGAGACTGGCAACGCGGTCAGAAAACTCTGTAACCTACCACGAGGCTCTGTCAGTTAGCGATACGACGAAGAGTCAGTCATCATAAGTAGGGATCAGCGCCTTAAGAAGCTAACTAGACTGGTCTCCTAGGCTTGGGCTCCTTGTCAAGGTCATGACGGATAATCCTACCTCTCATAGCCCACGGAGAGGTTACCGTCTCAACCGAAAGTCGTGAAGTCAAAGTTGGGTAGGAGGTGAACTGACAACGCACCCCTGTACCCTCCGCTACCAGAACACCATCCGATCTTTCGGCAAAGCCACGTGCAGGGACATGTGGGTCACAGCGGGACCCGCGACAGCGGGGAGTGACACGCGAAAAATATTTACAATAAGGCCCACATGCCGTAACTAGCAGTAGCACGGTGGAGACAAAATCGCCCGTCGCGCGAGAGCCTTGGAGTGAATCCCACAAGCTGTACATAGTTTATATTATCGTGCGGCCCACACACTGCAACCAATTGCTGCCCAGGAGACCGGCACCAGTCGCGGCGTGGGGGCCCAAGTCTATGTATCACAAACTGTACAAGATTCTAGTATTTTTTCTCCATTTCCTCCATCATTTTTTTGCTAATTTTGTCCACCTGGATAGTTTACAAGCGTAGATCCAAGAAATTATTTTGCACAATCATAAAGTAAAGTAAATAATAGAATGAAAGGCAAATCTATTAAGAGAAAAAAAGGTAAATGAAAAGTAAAGAAATAAACATATACCCAGTAAAAATTTGAAGGTAAAGAAAAAATAACAATGCGAGTCAGTTGAAAGATACTTATAAAATATAAGTTAATGGAATTTCAACAAAATCAACGAGGTATATGGAGTAAACTAGGTAAAAGTATATCCAGAATAGAGGAGAGAAGGAGAGAGTGAAAAGTGAAGATTAAAAGAGACAAAGGAAATTAGGTGGATGGAAATAAATGATTTAATAATAACTTAACGCCTGCTGGAGCCTGGAACACCTCAGCTCTGCTTACCACATTCAATTCACTCACTTTCACTACCCCTCTTCCTCTTCCCACATTTTTGTATACCTTCTACCTCTGCTCCACACTCAATCTTCCTTCCACCAGTAAATGGTCAGACATTGTTCCAACTCCCCCCTCTCAACACCCGCACATCCAACAGCCTTTCCACCACTCTCCTTGAAATCGGTAGAAAATCCATCAGCGCTCACTTCACCATTGGTCATCCATACCCGTGAAAACTTGTGGATATCTCGCTTTTTCAACTAACTGTTTCCAACCGCCAGCTCCTGCTCCATGCACAGCCCTAAGCAGGTTCTCTCCATTATATTTCTACCGGTAACACCAAACCTCCCAACCACATTCTCTACCTCTGCATCTCCAACACTTGCATTTAGGTCACCCAGTACAATCATGGTGTGTTGACCTCCCTAACTCTCCACACTTGTTCAGGGTGATGCAAATTGCTTTCTCCTCCTCACTCCTCTCGTAATTGGGTCTGAAAGTACTCACAAACATTCATCTTTCTATAATTAACTTTACTTTTATCCACATCAATCTAGAGGACATCAACTTCCACCCGTCATTATGGTAAATACATCAATTTTCTTTTGACAGCAATGAACTTGCATCGAGTGCAGCACCGCTAACAGGACTAAGTATTTCTATTAAACGAGAGCAGGACTGACCTGCAACAGCTGGTCCACAGTGACGGAGTAGGGCTGGCCGCTATGAGGGTCTACTCCCTCACGACTGTCGGCACAGGGAGGGCACAATGTGACCAGCTCTGGAGCAGCATACCGCAATCCCACTAAGTACCCCAGTACCTGCACCGTAAGAGACAAAGGGTGAGAAAAGCACACCGTACCTTGCGGTACATGCCCCGCACCGAAGCGAGTGAGAGCAGTATGTGTGGCCCATTTAAAAGCGAGGGTGGCGTGTTGCTCTCATACAAATAGATACTAGGGATGTACCGAAGCTTCGGCTTCAGCCAAAGCCATGGGCATTATTGCCGATTCTTTGACTATGACTAATTCTTTTTGGCAAAATTAAAGTTATTAAACTTCTGCTACATTACTTTTTTTTTAATTTAAATAATGCTTCAGTCTTCATATTAAAAAAAATGCATTATGTCGTGAGTCTTGACCACTGACGAAAAGAATTCATTACTTCAAGATTAAAACTCATTTGAAATGCCAAGTTGATTAGCAAATAGTGATAGCAAGATTTATGAGAATAAATAGTATTATATTATTGTTTTTGTGAGTTCTGCATAATGATCATGTTCATTCAACTTTGAAATTTTATTTTCAGATGATGAAAAATATATAATCTGACTCCATAGTCCACATTGAATTAGGGTTGCACCGGATACTGTTGTTGCTGGATAGCCGGATACCGGATATTCGGCCAACTTGCATTACCAGATATCCGATAACCGGCCGAATATCTGGCTGAATTGCTTTTTTGCTTCAGTCCTTAGGGCCTCATCCCTCAAATCTTCAACTTCATCAAAATGAATTACAGATTGTGAATTTTTACTTGACAGGGAAGCGCTGTGGAGGGTGTTGCGTTTGTATGGAGTGGGCGGACATCTGTTGAAAGCAGTGCAGAGTTTCTATGCTCACAGCCGAGCATGTGTCAGAGTGGGGAGCGAGGTGAGTGATTGGTTCACAGTGAAAGTGGGATTGAGACAAGGCTGTGTGATGTCTTCCTGGCTGTTCAACCTCTATATGGATGGAGTGGTCAGGGAGGTGAACGCGAGTGTGCTTGGTTGTGGCTTGGAACTATTGGAAGCGAATGGGCGGAGTTGGCAGTTGAGCCAGTTGCTATTTGCTGATGATACGGCTCTGGTTGCGGATTCGGAGGAGAAGCTATGTAGGCTAGTGTCTGAGTTTGGTAAAGTGTGTGAGAGGAGGAAGCTTCGAGTGAACGTGGGTAGGAGTAAAGTAATGAGATGCTCGAGGAC